>JBBPQZ010000831.1:0-11825 GCA_038092795.1 Boletus rubissimus | reverse complement strand
TGTCGGCGTCGGGCTCGTCATCAAATGCAGGCTGTCGTGGACTAGGGAACGGGAAAGTATTTCGTGCGGGAGAAGTAGGACTGGAAGTACGCGGCGAGGTAATTGGTGGATCTTCACCGAATATGCGCGCAAGGGCCTTGCTACGCTTTGTTCGGCCGGTCCGACGGAGCGTGAGACCCTGCTCCTTGATGGAATCCGGTGGGCCGTGGCATACTGCCAAAAGCTCGGCCTCGGAGAGGGGTTTCCCTGTCGCATTGTCAGCGCCAGTGATGGAGAGGAGACGCCGCACATACCGTCATCCTGCTGGTCTTCGCCCTCCAAGTAGACACACCACCCATCCACACTCAGTCCTCCATCGTCCGTCTCGATTCGGTTCATGATGTTCGTGACATCGTCTTTTCTCCGGGCAGCTAGTTTGTCGAACTTGCGCAAGACCTTCTCCATTGCCTCGATCCCTCCTGCGCAATCTGCGACATCGACGACACATGAGCGACCTTCTTCGGGAAGTATAAATTTAACGAGTTTCCGGCGGAGGTCGTCTAGTGAGAGTTGTTGATTATGAGAGGATGGGTGAAATGGACCACGCCCGACGGTGAACGCAGGGGATGAGGGATTAGATGGACTCTGAAAGGTTTCAATGATGGGAGAAAGGGTGACACCGCCAGGAGGAGGCTGTGCAGATGCATAGGGATGTTGGGTGGTCCCTGATGTGGATGGTCGTGGAGGCAGTTTGGCACTGACAGCTGATCCCATGGGAGAACCAAGGCCGCCGAAAGAGATATTCCTGCCATGCGCAGCCCCATTGGTGGGACGTGGTGACGAATGTGAGCCGAAGGGAGAGGGAGAACGTATGGTTGGTTTGAGAGTGGAAGATGCAGATCGGGGATCTGAAGGAAGGCCATACGGAGGCCAATTATTGGATGAGTTACCAGATACGGGAGTAAGCAAATTTTGAGAGGAAGCACCAGGGGCTGGGGGAAGCGGAGAATTTGCATAAGGGGTATCTGTTTGTGTTCGTGAGCGCGGCCCGGACAGCGGGTAGAGATTACGCGCAGCCGAGCGTGTCGGTGGTTGGGGAGGCTGGCTACGAGGGGCGGGTGGTAATGGAGGGAGGGAGGGGCGGGCTGCGCCATTTGAGGAAGCTGCTGAGCCGTTTGCTGGTTGAGGTAGAGGACGTATGGGAGTGGGCGCACGTGCGGAATCGCCCGAGTGTGGTTCTCGTATGACTCCTGGTAGATCCGGTCTTGCCGAATTTTGAGGGAGGACAAGTGGTGCGGGTCTGTTGCTGTCGAGGCGTTTGTGACCTCTGGAACTGGGAGAGTGAGCACGGCCGTTACTGTCGCGAGAGCTGTCTCGGAAGTGGGAGGGTGGTAGGCTGTGGGGAGTGTCGGGAGTGTCATTCTTTGAAATGAAGTGAGGGAGCATGTGGGGGCGAGAGATGGCGGGGGGACTGGGGGTGCGGGTGGTGCACTTGAGTCGCAGGGCCTTGACGGCGCTCATGATGCGTAGTCTGTCACCGACGCTGGATATGCACATCTCTTTCAGGGTATTGTGGTCCAACTCGAGCAAGATATCGCCTCTGATGTCGTGTTGTTTGAACGTGTCGGCGTGGACGTTGCACTTCAAGTCGGAAAGCCATTTGGCGACGTGGGTGTCGGACCAGGATTTGAGAAAGTCGGCAAAGGGAGTTCCTGAGGGTGGATCGAGAAAAGTGCCACTCATGTGGGATGGAAGAGAAGGGACAACTTGGTTCACAGCCCGTGTGAGCTGACTCATTTAATGACAGGGGCACATGTCGAGTTGGCTTGGCTTGATAGGTCTAGACTGAGGCGATGCTACCGTTATCATTTCCATTTAGTCGCGAACCAGTTCTTTCCTTCCCTCACCTATTTCTTCCCCTTCGTCGGTGGACACCCACCCGTCATGATCATTCTCTTCCTCCTCCTCTGTCTCCCCCGCCTCCTCCTCGCCTCCCCTTATCGGTCAGACCTCCTCCAGTACAACCTCAATATCAATCAAAATGCCCAGGACCCCACCCAGTACTACTCAAACAGGTCAAACACCACCTACACACCCTCCCCCCAGAATTGGCGCGCAATCCCCTTCTACAGCGTCCTCATGGACAAGTTCGCAGACGGTGACCCTTCCAATAACCAGTTCTTTGATTCCATGTACGAGTGGGACTGGAGAGAGACGCAACTTCGCTATGGCGGTGATCTCAAGGGTCTCACCTCGAAACTCGACTACATCCAAGGCATGGGCATAAAGGGCATCTACCTCTCCGGAACCATATTCCTCAACATGATCTGGCAAGCAGACAGTCCGTCCTTTCCCCTTCGTCCTCTTCCATCCTCACCCCTCTCTCCCCAGGTTATTCCCCCCTCGACTTCAGCGTGCTCGACCCCCACTGGGGCACCATCGCAGACTGGCAACAGTTCATCGACACCATACATGCCAGGGGAATGTACATCATGCTCGATTTCACAGTCGGAACCCTTTCCGACCTCCTCGGCTTTGAAGGGTGCGCCCCCTCATTTTTGCACCGCCTCTTTCCCTCATCGGTCATTGTTGCCCAGATACCTAAATATTAGCGCCCCTTTTAGTCTCAGCCAGTATCCAGTTCTCTACAAGGATCCCAACTTCATGCCATGGAACTTCACACAATATGCCGATTTCCAGGTCAGCCCTATCTTCTTCTCTCTCACCGTAATCACTCACTTTCGGCCTCCGTACCCCTCTCCCACCAGTACAGCAACCAGTGGAACTCCTCGTGTCAGCTACCCGTCTTCTGGCAGGAAGATGGCACCATTCAACCCGTTACCGCCAATGGTTGCTACTCCTCCGATTTCGATCAATTTGGTGACATGGAGGCCTTTGGTGTTCACCCCGATTGGCAGCGTCAGCTGTCCAAGTTTGCTTCCGTACAGGATCGTCTCCGCGAATGGAAACCCGAGGTCATGGCCAAGCTTCAAGTCTTCTCCTGCATGGCAATCACTGCCCTCGATATCGATGCCATCCGTGTCGATAAATCCACTCAGCTCTCAGTCGACGGTATGAACGCGTGGTCGACAGCAACACGTGCATGTGCAACAAAACTCGGCAAGACCAATTTTTTCATCTCGGGCGAGGTCACCGGAGGTGACACGTTTGGAGCTCTATACTTGTACGTCCGGTCTACTTGCGATCTTTCCACCTCCTAAAATATCTCTCAGGGGTCGTGGCCGCACTCCGACGGAATACCCATCTGGCTTCCTCCAGGCGGCAAATGTGACCGAGGCAGACAACCAATACTTTCTTCATGCACAGGGGAAAAATGGCCTCGATGGCTATGCATTCCACTACTCCATCTACCGTTCGCTCGCTCGATTTCTTGGCATGGATGGAAACCTCGAGGTTGCGTATGATCTCAACTCGAATTTCGTTACGGCATGGAATCAAATGTTTGTCAACAATGACTTCCTAAATGCCAACACTGGTATTATCGATCCGAAACACATGCTCGGAGCGAGCAATTTCGACGTGTTTCGATGGCCTAGCTTGGAAAATGGAACAATTAGATCCGCACTAGGTCTATTCATCACAAACTTGGTGGTGCCTGGGATTACTTTGGTATGTCTCTCTTGCACACTCTAGTTCAAATATGATTTACCCCAAGTTTAGTGGTACTATGGAGAAGAGCAGAACTTTTACCTTTACGACTCCACCGCAGCCAACTACTTGTTCGGGTATGCTTCACTCTGAACCAGCATCGGAGTCGCGCTGACTGACACGCACACATCTAGACGTCAAGCCATGATGAGCACCAAGGCGTGGCAGCGCCATGGTTGTTATAAACTTGGATCGGACCAGTACTTCAACTGGCCACTCGAAATCGCCTTGCTCGGATGCAACGACGACTGGAATTCGCTCGACCACTTTGATCCCACTACCGACATGCGTCGCCTGATGAAACAGTTCCTACACTTGCGCAGCACGTACAATGCCCTCCAAGACGGATTCGATCTCGTGCAGCGTGGTAACTGGACGATCGACATTCAACGCCCTGGTTCAAACAACACCGTCTCAGAGATGGGTCTATATTCTGTATCCCGGGCTGGCATTTCAGGCGTACAAACACTCTCTGGGAACAACACCGATCAAGTATGGCTGCTATATTCAAACATGAATATGACGACGACATGGTCGTACGACTGCCAAGGCCCTTTGTGGATCTCTTCGCCTTACCAGTCTGGCACCACCGTTCGGAATTTACTGGCTCCCTTCGAAGAGTATACTCTTCAGAATTCGGGGTCGTCGTACTACGCTAACGGTGCTGCCCCGTGGTATGGGTGCCTGAGCAGTGTCACGGTAGATCCATATGGGATGAAAGTCCTCGTGCCAACTAGTGAATGGCTCGCCCCTCCTCCCATGCTAACGCGCTTCCTCCCAGGCCACGACGCCCGCATCACCGCGACGTCTGGGGACCCGAATGCGACGATGATCAACATCGTTCTCGAGTTTAGTACTGCCATGTCGTGTACCAGTGTCACGGACAGTATCAGTTTCAACATGTCGTCTTCAGGTATAGGGGGTCAACCGACTTTGAACGCAAATTCCGTGGTGTGTAACACGGTGACGAACCCGGTGATTACGAGTGTCATCGGGGCAGTCCCCTCCGCTTTCTCCTGGTCTGCTACGTTGACCAACGTTCCCGACGGAATTTTGGAAATCGTAGTGAATAACCCCAGCACCAATGATGGGACTGCGTCTACCGGGGTAAGTCTAATGTTCTGGACCCGGGGATTGACAAAATTCTGATGTGGTCTCGACAGGTCATCGATCACCTGCTTTTGCGCAAGGGCGCTGCCGATAACATCATGGTTTTCCCCGATTCAGACTACGACGACAGCGCGTTCCAATATTCGAATGGCCAGTACACTTTCACGCACAAAGCATACGGAGCAGATATGTTCAGATACTCTGGCAATTTCGGTCAGAGCTGGTCGAATTGGACGAACTGGGAAAATGTGACGACTATTCCTTCCGACATCGTCAGCAATATAGACACTTGGTGGGCTGGGCAGCATATCATGTTTCAATGTACGCTGCATATTATTCCGCCTCTGGGGCTTTGACCTAACGTTTTGTCACTCTGATAGATTGGAGCCAAGTAGCGACGACCGCAAGCGTTGTCGTACACGCTGATTTGAACTACAACACTCAACGCCGTGTTCCCCAGTTTCTTGCCCGCGGTCCGTTCAATCAGTGGGGCTACGACCAAGGTATCTCGGCCGTCATGAACCAAGCCGGCGATAGCACCTGGGAGCTCGAAATCATGGCATCTTGGCCAACGTACGTTCAGATCAACGTGTTTGGATACGACAATTATTACTACGGTGACGTCGACGGGGATGGCATTATGGATCGCCTTCCACCGAACACGATCGCGCCAAACTTCTTGAACATGTCGGCTCCGCCATATCCAGCACTGGCTTGGTCGTTGGTGATTGACGACCAATCACTTCAGTGGTCGTTGCAACCCCGTGGTCAAGCTTCCGTTGGCGCCATCATGTACGGGCTCTTGTTGTCAATCCCACTCATCACAGGTACGCTTGCGGTGGTGATCTTCATGTGGTCCTTTTATGGCATCCGTCACAACCGCTACGGAGTCCAGCCCAAGGGCGCCAGCAAATACATTCCCATTCTTGGAAACCTAGGTAACAAGTCGACGACAGATTTCAAGGACAGCACGCCCCTCACGGAGAAGATTTTCCGTCCGAAATATCCGTTGGAGGCCATTGGATGGCCAGAGGTCAAGGACAAGCGTCGCAAAGTGCTCATCTCAACGCTGGAGTATGAGATTTTTGACTGGAAACTCAAGGTCAAGATTGGTGGGTTGGGTGTCATGTCGTCGCTCATGGGCAAGGCCATGACGGACGTCGATCTCATCTGGGTCGTTCCCAAGGTCAAGGACCTTGATTACCCCGCCGGCGAACCTGCAGAACCCATCGAAGTCGTCATCTTTGGCGAGCCCTACCTCATCGAAGTGGAAACGCACGTCCTCGACAACATCACGTTCGTGCTCCTCGACAGTCCCGTCTTCCGTGCACAGACCAAGTCGGACCCGTACCCCGCTCGTATGGACGATCTCAGTTCAGCGATCTTTTATTCGACGTGGAATCAGGCGATCGCAGCCACTATTAGCAGGTTCCCTGTGATCGACATTTACCACATCAACGACTACCATGGTGCACTCGCTCCCATCTACCTTTTACCCAAGGTCGTCCCGGTCTGTCTCTCCTTGCACAACGCCGAGTTCCAAGGCTTGTGGCCGCTTCGTACCAAGGAAGAGATGAAGGAAGTCTGTTCTGCTTTCAATATCAGCAAGGAGAACTGCACGAAATACGTCCAATTCGGGAACACGTTTAACCTCCTCCATGCTGGCGCGTCGTACATCAGCGTCCATCAAAAAAGTGTCGGTGTCGCTGGTGTCTCTGACAAGTACGGAAAACGCAGTTGGGCACGATATCCCGCGCTGTGGACGCTGAAGCATGTCGACTCGTTACCTAACCCCGATCCTACGGATATCGCCGCGCTGGATGAGAACCCGGTGTCTATTCGCGATGTCAAGGTTGATCAGGCCGCGGAAGCTCAGCGACCCGAGTGGAAACGGCAGTCTCAGGAATGGGCGGGCATCAAACAGGACCCAAACGCGGACTTATTCGTGTTCGTAGGCCGCTGGTCGAAGCAGAAGGGTGTCGACCTCATCGCTGACGTCATGCCGTCACTGTACGTAGACATTTCCACTGCCACGATGCTGTTATGAGGACTAATATCGATTCGGTTCAGACTTGAAAAACGCTCCTCGATCCAGCTCATTTGTGTTGGACCTGTCATCGATTTGTATGGCCGCTTCGCCGCGGAGAAACTTGCGCGTTTGATGGAAATGTATCCCGATCGGGTGTACTCGAAGCCCGAGTTTACGGCTTTGCCACCGTACCTGTTTAGCGGAGCCGATTTTGCGCTGATTCCTTCTCGTGATGAGCCCTTTGGATTGGTTGCTGTCGAATTTGGAAGGAAGGGCGCGTTGGGTGTGGGTAGTCGACTGGGAGGTCTCGGTTTGATGCCAGGATGGGTGAGTAGATTGTGAGGCGGTGGTGGTGACATGCGTTAACGGTCTTCTGCAGTGGTTCCCAGTCGAATCCACCTCGACGTCGCACATGTTGTCGCAATTATCGAAAACGATCAAGTTGGCGCTCAAGTCGACGGAAGAAGAACGTGCGATTCTCCGTGCGCGTTCCGCGGTTCAACGGTTCCCAGTCGTCGAATGGCGTCAACGCATGGAAGACATGCACCGCCGGAGCATCCAGACGAGTCGTCGATTGGCAGGGCCGAATGCGTGGCGGGAGTCGGATTGCGGTATCGCGGGGGGTCAATTGATGGATGACACGGACGACTGGAATCCAGTTCATCAGGGCCTTCCCTCCCAACCGGATTGGGATGCGTCCAGTTTGGCGTCGACTTCACCGAGACATCGACCCGTATCCCCTGTGCATTCGCAAGTGTCGACGCCGAATGATGAGACGTTCTTGGTTGCGCCACCCCGCTTTAATACTGACCCTGGATCATCGTCGATGCATTCGGATCAGTCGGATGATGATTATTTGTCGCGGGGGAGTGTGGCGACGGGGGGCAGACAAGAGTTTGGTCATTTCTTGGAGAAGGCGAATAAGGCGATCGCGCAAGAGCAACGGAACGTCCCTGATCCGTTCCTTCAAGTGGAGACGCCGCAGAGGCCGTTTGGTTTACATTCACGGAGGGCATCGACCGAGTCGATCGGGTCTATTGTTGAGGAAAAGTCCAACTCGCCACTTAACAAGGCTGCCGCTTCGGTGCGTGTTTTTCGTTGCCGAGCATGGTTCGCTGAAGTAATTGACTTTATATATAAAGTTCACCGATTCGGACGGTGGGGTCGCGCAAGAGTTTGTGCAAAAGCTCCAGGCGTTGAGCGCTGATAACTCAAAGGGAGAGTTGTCGATCGAGAGGTTCTTGGTCAAGTCCGAGGAAGCGTACTTTGACAGGGTGCGCAAAGACAAGCTGTCCAGTGCTGCGAGTTATATCTCGTCGCACCGAGATTCGGTGTGGAGTTCGCATGGTACGTTGCCGATGGCAGATGACCGTTCTCGGCCAGCTAGTACGTGCTTTTTTTTTGTTATTTCATCAGAATGGAGTGCTCATATGTGGTGTGCAGCACCGGGCACGCCGAGCACGCATCCGTTTGCGAATGGGAGTGGAATGTTGCCATATGGTGGCGACTTTGTTATTATGAACAGAGTTCAGATTGCGATGGCCCGCAAGATTTTTGGTTGGCCTTTGTACGCTATTGTGATCGCCCTTGGGCAGGAAAGTGTTTTCTGTGAGCTCTTTCGGGGACATGCGTGTAACTAACGTGTATTACAGATGTTGGCTGCGAACAGCTACCAAATGACGCTCCTTACAGGGCAAAACTATCAGGACAATCTTCAGCTCTACGTCCTCGGTGGTGTATTCTTAGCTTCCTCGTTTGTGTGGTATGCTTTGTTCTGGTGGAAACCGTCCGTCTACGTGCTCTCGGCTCCTTGGTTATTCTATGGTACCGCTTTCTTCCTCATCGCCATTCCTTCGTTATCTTCGTCGCTTGTGAAAACCCACACCATCATCTCGGATCTCGCTACGTGGTCCTATGCCATTTCGTCGTCTGCTTCGTTTGCCTTCTTTGGGTTAAACTTTGGAGAGGAAGCGGTGGGTGTTCTCCTTTTTTTTCCGCTGACCTCTGACATATCTGACGTATTGGTTTGATAGGGTGCTGCTACCGAAGTCTGGACGCTGCGTGCATGTGTCGTACAAGGCTCTCAGCAAATCTGGATTGCGGCCTTGTGGTACTGGGGAAGCACGCTCAATTCAGCGCAACCTGGCCACATGACGCCCTGGTGGATCGTGTTCATCCTCTGGCCATTGTCGTTGATGTCCTTTATCTTTGGGTACCTCACGTTCTATGGCCTCCCAGGTGTGTATACGATCAGAGGTGGGGGTGTAGGAGCTGTTTGTTGACGACTGGTTTCAGATTACTATCGTCAGACGCCGCCAAAAGTGCCCAACTTTTTCAGAACGTTGTTTCGGAGAAAGTTGGTTTTATGGTATGGTCGCGTTTTCGGTTCGTTCGCTTTCGAATTTTATTGATGTTGTCCCTCCTCCAAGGTTCCTTGCATCTGAAATTCTTCGGGACTATTGGTTGAGTGGAGTATGTATCCTGTCTTTTTTCACATATTGTTGTCTGAGCTGACTACGTTAAATCTAGCCGTATGGCCGAAACTGGAGTTTCCTCTGGAACGTGCCCATTGCAAAGTGGCAGATCCTGTTGCTCGTCATCACGTTCTTTATCGGCGTCTGGGGGTTTATGTTGCTTGTTTTGACGCATTTTAGCAAGACGCATACGTGGCTCCTCCCTGTCTTCGCGGTAGGTTTGGGTGCACCACGGTGGTGTCAGGTGCGTTGCATTGGTTGTACGAGTGTCGATATGAAGTCTTGATGGTGTTTGGATAGACTCTGTGGGGAACGTCTTCGCTTGCACTCTATATTCCTTGGGCGGGGTCCGCGGGCCCTTATCTCGGTCTCTCGTTGTGGCTCTGGCTTGGTGTCTTGGATGCCGTGCAGGGTGTTGGTCTTGGCATGATTCTACTTCAGGTACGAGAGATCGCTGACGATTGACGAAGCTCGACACTCATTTATACACCCATTCAGACATTGTCACGTCTGCACGTGTGTGCGACCCTCGCCCTCGCTCAAGTCATTGGATCGGTATGTGTCATGGTGGCTCGGGCGACTGCACCGAACGCCATTGGGCCCGGCACCGTGTTCCCCAACGTCGGCACCTGGGATTTCTCGCAGGGCATTTCGGGCAGTCCGATGGCTTCAGCACCGTTCTGGATTGCCCTGATCTGCCAGATCGTCATCGTGCTTGGGTACTTCTGGTTCTACCGTAAGGAACAACTTGGTATGTCCATGTCGTACTCTGCTCGCTGATCGTGCTCGCTGACACACTTTTTCAAGCCCGGCCATGACATGGACATGAACGTTTTTTTTCTTCTTTACACATCACTCTCATACTCTCGTTGGACGTCTCGCATCTCTCGTATCATGGCGCACTGTCAATCACACATTATTAGACTACCGTACATATACATCTCTCCTAACTGGACTTGCTGTTCTTGGTTTCGCTTTTTGATTGTTTTCCATGTCTTTTTTTTTCCCCTTCCATGTCTGTCTCTCTGCTGCCGCATTTGTTGACAAACTGCTTTTTTTTTGTTCATCCCCCCAACGGACATTTGTTTCTCTTTCTCTTATCACCATGTGTAACTCGATGGCGATTTTCTTTCTTTTTTTTTGGTAACGGACGATGGACTTTCTCTAGTCGATAAAGAAAAAAAGGGGGAAAAACACGGGGTTGTAAAAGTCGAGGGCGTATATATAGAACTCATAGCACTACTTAAAAACTGACTGCTTTTGCCATAAACTATCTACTATCGGGTTTTTCGTATCTTGAACGGCAGATCTGCGTATTGAACTATTTCATTTAGTTTCGTGCCACCCATCTGGATTCGGCATGTAAGTTCTAGTTCCCCTCCGATTCCTCTTCTGACACCGTGCTCAGAATGGCATTGGGTATTGTCTGGGTCGGAAATACACAATGTTATCAGATGAGGCGTGAGGCGTGTGGACTTTCGATGACATTACAAAGTAGCTCGCTCTGATCCGAACTTGGCATTGTTCAATCATTTATTACCCTGTGTCGTTATCTCCAGGATGCACTCTGCGGTTTAACGCCCGTTTTGATATGGTCAGAAACCTTCGCGTCCGTCGACTTCATTCCTCTTCCTGGAGTACTCCAATAGGATGTCTCTGCCTTCCAAGCTCGGATTTTGGCCTCATGCATGCAAATTCTACCCTCGATTACCCACCTTCAGCCTTTGGACTCAGACCGTGAAACGTCCGCCATTCTCCCCTTCCTGTCAGGGGAAGAGGATCCCCGGCGGCACCTAGCCAATACACGGTGGCCCTTGCACCGCTATCTGCCCTGGTTGGACATCTGGATACCAGCAGGGGATGACACAAGCTCAGCTTTAGAGTGGTACATACTGGTCTGTTTATGTATGCAGCACCCGCCGCCTACATGTTCTTCCATAACTGTCGTCGTACCACATACCAGAAAAAAATCCGAAATTTATGAGACCGCAAAGAGCGTGGCCAGGGAAAGCGTGGGAAGGTGTTCGTTTACAGTCGTGGTGGTCCCACGGCCCATCGTTGCTCGGGTCCAACGCCTCCCAAGCATATCATTGATCAGTCGAGCTTCACTCATCTCTCAGCTTTCTTAACCGCTCTCACAATGAAGGCCTTCAAGAAACAAATCAGACGCATCAGATCTCGCATCGCCAGCAGGGACTCGTCTGCTGAGCGTTCCGACGCACCCCGCATGCAGCCCAGCACGATCTTAGGCGACTCAACCGCTCTCCCAACTCAAGCCAGTGACACCGATGCTCTCCCTCTTGAGAGCCAGCACATAGATCCAGTTACATCCGAGAACGAGGTCACAGACCCCGTCTCTCTCGAGTTACGCTCCGACAACTCGAGCGTTCCCAATGTGCAGACGAAGGCTTCGGATGTTGCCAACTTCATGCAGCATGTTGACTCGGACCTCATGAAGAAATTCGGACGGTTCAGAATTCTCATCATTGGCAGGGCGAATGCTGGCAAGACCACCATCCTTCAGAAAATCTGCAACTCGACAGAAGATCCGGAGATCTACGACG
>JBBPQZ010000830.1:0-11827 GCA_038092795.1 Boletus rubissimus | reverse complement strand
AACAGCACAGGCTACAATGACCAAGAGGCCAAGGCAATGCCTATAGTGATGAACAAAGTGGATTAGACTGGGGTTACCAGTCGCAAAGTGCTACCTTATATATGTTACAGGCGCGCGCACAGACCATGCTATGCGTGGGATGAATTACTATAAATAGACTAAGTGGTCTCACGACCATGGGAACGCAATAACGGAGATTAATGGGGCTGTGTGAGAAGAGCGGAAATTAAAAAGGCGTGGTCACCTCGTGTTATGACGTCATTGGTTCTAGGCCTGGTCATGTGAGGGTTACCACGGTCACGTGCACAGATCACGTGACTGGAAAAGGAAAAAGATACAAGTGTGAAAAGTTTTGAAAATGTTCATATTATAACAACGACTTCCTTTTTGATGCTTCTATGAACATTTTCAAAAATGACAAAAACAAAGTTTTCGTACCTCCTTCCTTACGTACTTGTCTCCTTACTTTATGTCATGATTCTCCCATCGCTGGTCATGGCGGACATTCTAAAACTATTCACACTCTTACCCGATACTTTTTGTGGCCTGGTGTCACCAAAGACGTTAAAACTTATGTAGATAGCTGCCAAGTGTGCACCCTCACGAAGGGAAAGTCAAAAGCACCGGCAGGAAAACTTCTTCCTTTACCTGTAGCAAAAAAACCATGGGAAGATCTTTCGGTTGATTTCATCACAGGTTTACCCGAATCACATTCATTTATGGCTATTTGCATGGTAGTGGATTGCTTCTCCAAAGAAGTCGTATTCATTCCCACTTATGATACTTGTTCCTCTTTGGACTTAGCAAAATTATTTAGAGATCACGTTTGGTGCATATACAGACTTCCTTCTACTCTAGTTTCTGATTGTGGTCCTCAATTCGTGTCCACTTTTACCAAGGATCTATGCAAACTCCTTGGTATCTCTCAGAAGATTTCCACGGCCTATCATCTGCAAACAGATGGCCAAACCAAGCATGTTAACTGAGATCTCGAGCAATATCTCCACGCTTACGTTGGAAAGAAGCAACACGAATGGGCTGACTGGCTCAAAATGGTCCAATTCTCTCATAATAATACCATCACCACTGCCACCGGCTCCATCCCTTTCAATGTCACACGTAATTACACCCCTTGCATGGGTTTTGAAGGGAGATTAGCAGAATTTGCAGGAGAAATGGGTCGTTCTCACAAGGAGATAGAAGGAGCGCTTGAAAACACCCAAGATCGCATGATTGCTTCTGCGGAGAAAAGTCGTTCTGAAGCCCTGGAGTATTCTATTGGTCAGCAGGTCTGGCTATCTACTGATAAACTCAAACTTCCTTATACGGTGAAAAAATTAACCCAAAAATGGATTGGACCCTACGCTATCACCGCGGTCCTTCCTAATGCCGTTACGCTTAAACTCCCCAATGCAGTCCGCATTTATTCCATGGTTAACATCTCTTGCATAAAGCCTTATCGGGAAACTTTACCAGGACAGCCCAAAGTCCGACCCGATGCGATTGAAATTGACCAGGAAGGGGAAAAACAATTTGAGGTGGACTATATCGCCTCATCACGTCTCAAAAATAGAAAGTTGAAATATCTGGTGCATTGGAAGGGTTATGATGAAACTGATTGTACATGGGAATCTGCCGATATCATTAACACTGCCCCTCTGGCAGTTGCCAATTTCCACAAATCAAATCCTTCTGCTCCACGTAAACTCTGCGGACTCACAGCTTCTTCCTTCGCCTCTCTTTTTTCTCCTTTCGAAAACTTTACAGTCATGAACCATACCACGACTCGCCTGGAATTCGAGTCATAAAAAGGGGGTAGTGTTATAATATGAACATTTTCAAACATTTTCAAACTTGTACTCCTTTCTTTTCCAGTCACGTGATCTGTGCACATGACCGTGGTAACCCTCACATGACCAGGTCTAGAACCAATGACGTCATACCATGAGGTGACTGCACCCTTTTAATTTCCGCTCTTCTCACACAGCCTTGTTCATTTCCGTTATCTTGCTCCCACAGTTGTGAGACCACTTAGTCTATTTATGATAGTTCATCCCACACATAGCATGGTCTGTGCGTGCGCCTGTAACATATATAAAGTAGCACTCTGCGACTGGAAACCCCAGTCTAATCCACTTTGTTTACCACGATAGTCATTGCCTTGGTCATCTGGCCATTGTAGACTGTGTTGTTTGGAGAAGACCCCCATACCCTTTTCATTGAGCCAGAAGCTGTGTACTCTGCGAGCATCATCTGAGCCTTGTGGAAGTGATCAGACACTTTGGTAGTAGTTCATAACACTCTGTTTACCTCCAATCCATATTGATCACCTTCGACTTTATTGTTCCCCTCTGAATCACCTCTGAACCTCTGCTCTGAAATACAAGGACCCGATTGACAGCAAGGGCGCACCATATACGGTGAAGCCAATGTCCTTATTTCCACCAACTTTGGAGTTCCAGAGTTACACCTGGAGATCGTTGGCATGGTCTTAACAGAATTCCACAAAACTTTAGGGATGAATAGTCTATAGTATGAACTACCTTTCCTTAGATTGTCTTAATTTTCCCACCATTTTCTGGGGAGATATTAACTTATTTTCCCCACCCATTCTCATATAGTAATTAAACTTGTAGTTATACAAAAATACTTTATATTTCATTTCTACCTTATACACTTGCCAAGTAGCTACCATTCCCACAATCACATGACCATGTACTACCCCTAAATGAGTCATACCTAGTCAGTATGAGTCAACATAAGTTATAGTGAACATTAGCATCCATGACTATCAAAAAGTATATTAGATTTAGCTTGGCTTAGCATGAGTTAGCATGAGTCATGAGCTAAAAATAGACTCCCCCTGATTTGTAATACATGAGTCAGCATGAGTTAGCACCAAGCCTACCAAGTCAGAGCTCATCCAATCAAAATGAGCCATCTTGTTATAATACGAACATTTTCAAAACTTTTTATCCTTGTCTTCTTTTCTTTTCCAGTCACGTGATCTATGCACATGACCGTGGTAACCCTCACATGACCAGGTCTAGAATCAATGACGTCATACCATGAGGAGACCACGCCCTTTTAATTTCCACTCTTCTCACACAGCCCCTTTAATCTCCGTTATTGAGTTCCCATGGTCGTGAGACCAATCAGTCTATTTATGGTAGTTCATCCCACGCATAGCATGGTCTGTGCGCACGCCTGTACAATATATAAAGTAGCACATTGTGACTGGTATCCCCAGTCTAATCCACTTTGTTTACCACTATAAGCATTGCCTTGGTCTTCTGGCCATTGTAGCTTGTGTTGTTCGGAGAAGACCCCCATACCCTCTTCATTGAGCCAGGACATGTGTAGCCTGCGAGCAGACGTCCGAGCCTTGTGGAAGTGATCAGACTCTTCGGAGGTAGTTCATAACACATCTGTAATCCTTTTGGCAATTGACAGCTAATCACTTGGCATTCTCTTGGCATTTGTAAGCAATTTGTAAGCTAGCACAGCCACTATAAATATCTATATAAGAAGAGCCTTTCAGGCCATAAAAAAGCAGATTCTTTTTCAATAGATTATCTCAACCGGAGGAGTTCTCTCTGAAAAGACCATTGAAATCAAGGAGTCACTAAGTGTGATATTCAATGGAAAGAAATGGAATTCCAAGACTAAGGATCGACTACTTATATATCAGAGCTATGTATGCATAGACCAGTTTAGGGCTAGTGTGGAATGTCCTAGAATGATTATGTAAGCTGATGTCATGGAATGTTCTGGAAGGTTCAAAGGGTGATGTCATCTGAAATAAGATAAGGAACTGAGCAGATGAGTGGTGGGGGTGAGATGAATGGATTTGGTGATAAGATAAGATGAGGTCTTGCACCCAAGTGAATGCATTGAATCCTGGCATCCATGGGCTAACATGACTAGCAAAGGAAAAACTGTTGAAGGAGGACAGGGGTGTTGTTTGGGTATCTCTTTTAGAAGGAAGTTGTGACTAAGGCCTTGTTTTGTTTCATTACTCCCTTCTCAAGATCGAGCTCCTGATCGATCAGAATATCAGTGAGTTTCGGTTCCAATCGTGGCAAGAAGATTTTAAATAAGGAATTGGGGAGGTGATTGAGTAAGGTGGCAAAGGATTTGAAACCATTGTCTGAAAAGAGGAGAGATCTCATCATACATAGGGGCAGTTGCACGGTTCTGAGGAAGGGCGCTTAGCAACCGTGTTACCTCATACTGCGTGAATAGCCTCAGAATGTTTTCTGTGGAAGTCTTCAATTTTCTTGGTGGTGTGGGTTAGGTTGGTCTTGGGCTCCCATGTGCATTCCTCACATGGGTAGTCCTTCTAGTGCACCAGGTACTTGGTTTTGTTTCACTTCTTTCGTGAGTCTATGACTTCCTGCACCTTATACTTCTTCTTTTGTTGGATGATGATTGAAGGGGGTGGTTTCAGTTTGACTTGGGTGGGGTAGGATCCGGTTACATAAGGGGTGAGGAGAGATTTGTTAAACACCGGATGGATTCCTTTCCACATTTTCAGCAATTCTAACTTGTAGGCTGCCACTCCCACCTTCGCTTTCACCTTGAACGGTTCATACCACTTGTTGTCAAATTTCTTCGTCAGTTGGTCAGTTTTAATGTTCTTCACCTCCAGAAGGACCCTTTGTCCCAGTTTGTACTCTTCTATTTTTTGGGCTTTCTTGTTGTGGGACTTTTTCATCAACTCCATGGCTTTCTCTAGGGCCTTCTTTGCTGTTTCGTAACTGGATTTCATTTGCTCTACAAATGTTGTTGCGGATTTGTTTCAGACTTCGGTTTTTCTGGTGGGGATAGTGGGTTGTTGACTGAAGTTGAGGATGAAAGGGGACACTCCTGTAGTGCTGGGCGTTTGGAAATTATGTGCAAACTCCGCCACAGCCAACCAATCCACCCAGTCCATTTGACAGTGGTTCATGTAGATTCATAGATATTTCTCTACTTCCCTATTGACTTGTTTCATCTGCCCATCGGTTTGTGGATGATAGGCTGTGGATGGATTTGCCTTGATTTTCAGCAGGGTGTATAGATCTTGCATGAATGATGACATGAATTGGGAGCCCTGATCTGAGATCACCTTCCTAGGCATCCTGTGGAGTTTGAATACATGGTCTCTGAAGGCCACAACTACTTCCTGCAAGGTGATTGTATCAGTGGTGGGGATCAGGTGAATCATCTTGAAGAACTAGTCAACTACCACTAATATGGTGTTTTTTCCTTGGGATTGTGGCAGAGGCCCAATCAGATCTACTGAAATGATTTTCCATGGTAATGATGGAATTTTGTTTGAATGTAGGGGTGTTGACGCCAAGGTGTTTTTCGGTTTGACCTTTTGGCAGGTGTTGCAACCTTTCATGTATTCTTTTACATTCTTCCTCAAGAAGAGCCAATAGTATTCACTCATGATCAAATCTCGGATTCATCTGATCCCAGGGTGGCCCAAGATTGGGTGATTATGATTGGCTTTGATAATTTCCTCTCTAAGTTTGGTGTTGTTTGGGATATAGATGAGATTCTTTTATCTCACCAGCTCATCTTTTCTTGTCCAGGACAACTCAACCTTCTCAAGTCCTTATTTCGCGAAGCATTCTAACTTATATTGTAGCTTCTTGATGCGATCAAGGATACTTGAGGAGGTGACAGCCTTGATTTCAATGGTGGAAGGGCACTCAGCAGCCTCATTACCACTGTCAAAGGAAAAAAGAGAATTGGGCAACAGAATTTGTTGTTTATTGTTGGTGTTTACCCCCTTCTCATAATCTGGCCTCCTGAACAGAGAATCTACTGGGTTTGTTTTGCCTAGTTAATAGTTGAACAACAGCTTATATTCCTGGACTATTTGCTGCCATCTGGCTTGGCAACGGGATAGATCTTGGGGCTTTCAGAAAAACTCTAGGTTCTTGTGGTCCGTTAGCACCTCAACAGGATGAATAGCCTCAAGCAGGTATTGTCTCCATTCTTGGAGAGCGAAGATTATGGCCAGCATTTCAAAGTCTATGGTGTGGTAGTTACATTCCGCGTTGTTAAGGGATCTTGATATAAATGCCACTGGGTGCCATACCTCGTTTTGGTGTTGTGATAGGATGGCACCTATTTTAATTCCTGATTTGTTGGTTTCAATGTGGAATGGATTGGTATCTGTGGGCATTGCTAGAACTGGGACTGTGGAGATTGTCTCCTTGAGTTGCTCAAAGGCCTGTTGGCGGGCTGGTGACCACTCAAAGTCTCTTTTTACTGACATAAGGCTGCTGAGGGGTCATGTGATCTGTGCAAAATTCTTTATGAATCGTCAGTAGAAGTTTAGGAATCCTAGGAATCCTTGGAGGGTCTTTTTTGACATGGGGGTCGGCTAGTCTTTGATTGCTGCTACTTTCTTTTCATCCATCTTCACCTTGTTCTGAGATACTACTAATCCCAGGAATTCCATCTCCTGGACCTCAAAGTCACATTTGTCATGTCGTAGGTATAGGTGACTATTTCTTAGAATTTATAGCACTTCTCATATCATCTTCCTGTGTTCTTTGATCATTTTGGTGAAGATTATGATGTTGTCTATATAGACCACCATGACCCCCCTATTGATCAGATCTCGGAACAGCAAGTTCATTATTGTTTGAAAGGTGGCAGGTGAGTTGCATAGCCCGAAGAACATTACTAGGGGTTCAAAAGATCCTGGTTGGTTCTAAAGGCAGCCTTCCATTCATCTCCTTTGGCCATTCACACATTATTATATCCCCATCTCATGTTGAACTTGGTATAATACTTGGCAGATTTGAGTTTATCCACCAATTTGGTAATTAAGGAGAGCAGATATTGGTTTTGTCTAGTGACTTCATTTAGTTTCCGATAGTCTTGTATGGAGTGAAGGCAGCCATCCTTCTTTTTGATGAAGAAGAATGCTGATGTGAAGGGCAATTTGGAAGGGTGGATGTGTTCCAATTTCAGATTTTCCTTGAGGAATTTATCTAGCTCTTTTTGTTCTTCCAGGTTTAACAGGTAAACTTTATAGTCCACCATATGGTCTTCCAGTAAGAGTTCAATGGCATGATCCTATGGCCATCTTGGTAGGAGTTTGTCAAAACTCTCCTTGGCGAATATGTTTGCATAGTCATGAACATATTTGGGGGCAGCTTCCTTGAAGGTCTTCTTTTTTTTCACTATAAAATCTCATGCAGCTATATCAGTCACAGTGTTTCAGAGGTAGCTCTCCATGTCAAGCTTGAACAACCGATCTCCATTGTGTGGAATGAATTCAGTATCCTCTTTGTCATCATTGTCACAGCTTTCCAATTGAGGCATGTGGTCTTCCTTGCATCCAAAGGAAATTTGTCCTGTTTTCCAATCTATGTTGGGTTTATGAGCTTTTAGCCAATTGTGCCACAGGAAGACTGTGTTCAGGCCTAAATTTGTGACAGCCAGGGCCAGCTATTCTTTGTGGTCCTTGATCTGCATTTTGATAATGACAAATTTCTTGATTTTGCCTGATGTGTTCAGGGATCTGTCTGCATTGTATACTAACATGGGCTGAGGAAGGGCATGAGTTACCACCCCCTTTTCAGCTACGAACTTCTCATGTATTGAAGATCCAGTGTAGCCGGAGTCAATTAGTGCTTTAACTTCCATGCTGGTGCCATTAGACATCCTCAAGGTCACGGGTACCTCAAGCGAGTTATGCTTCTTTCTTACTGATGCCTTCTTATACTTGGGGGATCTCTGGAGATCCTTTAAGATCCAATGTGCATTGGAGTTGCTCATCTGTTTTAGATCCGAGAGTAGATCGGGAGTTACTTTGGCTTTTCTGGATTCATGAATGAATAATCCCAGATGTCTCAGGTTCCTCATAGTATCTGGGTTCTCTGCCTGAGCTTTCATCCATCAGATGGTCCAAGGGTCCACAGTATTCATCCAGTAGTGATTGGTGCTCCAGCTTCTTTGGTTTTTGATGGAAGGGCACTCTGCAGCCTCATTACCACCTTTCTTAGAAGTTCTGGTGCTTCCAAACCCTTTATCTGCTCATTTGGTCTCATTGAGGGATTTCACTTCCTTTATTGGAAGTGTCGATATTTTTTCAAGGATTAGTTGGGCCACCCACTTCCTAGCTCTGGCCAAGAATTCCTCATTTGAGAAATTAAACAAGAGGATTTTCACCTCTCCTTGATAGTCGCTGTCAATTACATCTGCTCCAGGGGTCAGCTTCTTTTTTACTGCTAACCCACTTCTTGGTGTAATTCAGCGGTAATGGCTTTGTGGGATTTTCATAGACAGCCTGGTTGATATCAAGGCTTGTCCTTTTACCAGAACTACCATATCCTCAGAGGCATACAGATCATACCCAGTCATACCCAGGGATTCTGGAAGCAGTATTTCCTTTTTCGTTTTGATGATCTCTAGTGTGGTTGTGGGGAGTTTTACTTGGTTAATCTTCTCAGTCTCATCATTGTGAGTTAAAATCATATATCAATTGCTTTGTTGTACAGACGGCAATATATAACTTAGATGGTACAGCAGGTTGACTGGTATCTACTATATAGACTGAAAACCCGAACCAGAGTCTGTATTCTCTTCCATGACTTCAGTGATGGTAGCCTGAGTTTCCTGCTTAGATAATTTGGTGGTGTTCATCAGGGCATGGATTTGGAAAAATTGTTGGAAGGAGATTACTTGACCATTCCACTTTACTGCTTGTGCTCTCGGGCCACATAGACATGGAGGGTGTTCTTGGCAAGGCCAAGGCTTGCCACACCTCCAGCATATTCCAGCAGCACATGCCTTATCAAGCTCCATAGGAGCTTCACATCCTGGGAACATGCCTGATGTGTTTGGATGGGAGGCTGTGGTGGTAGGAGGAGGTCTAGCTGGCAGGGTGTACTGTGCTTGGGGTCTTCTTGGAGTGAACCTCTGTTGGCTATAGGAAACTGGACGGGTTATCTAGGTTTGCTCTCTTTGCTCTCAGAGAATCTCCTGCATCTTTTGAAGGGCTTCTTTCCATTTGAAAAGGTTCTCAGAGTCCACCAGTGCGTGATTGTTGTTCTTCACATGATTCACCAGCATTTGATGGGCACATCAGTGGATCTGATCAACCAAAGACCTTCCATTGGCAATGGTGTCATATTCTGCCTCATCTACATACTAATATAGTTTGGTGAAAAAGTCTTCTACTAAGTTGTTTCCCTGTTTCGGCACAAAAAGTTTGGTCTGCGCCTGGTGTTTCAAGCCAGGGGGTTGGAATGCTCGTTTGAGATTTGCTTTGAACATCTTGAATATCTGATGTTCATTGATCTTTCGCCTGATTTGAAAATTGGCCCATTACCCAGCAGGGTTCTCTTCTTTCATATATAGTACAAGGTGGTGATAAGGATCTTCTGATGATTCAATGGTGTCTGCTCGAAGTCTCTCATGTAGACCGTCATCTATCTCCACCAGGACAGAAACTTCTCTTTATCTCCTATGTAGAGGTTGGATTTGGCATAGATGAATTTCCCAAATTTTCTGTCAGATTTCCAACCACAGATAGGTTCATTGGGTCAGAAGGGAACTCTGGGTGGCTGTCTTGCACTGGAAGGCAATGATGGGAGTGGTGGCGGATCTGTAGAAGGTGGTGGCTGTTGAGGAGGTATGGGGGACCTTCTTAAGTGGTATGGCGGGTATGGTCATTTAGGATGTTTGTGTATATAATCATACCTCCAGCTAAGGTATTTGAAGTCTAGGGTCGCCCTGTCCACCTATTCTTGGCTAAAGGTTGTGGACAGTGGTGGCAGCATCATGGGACAAACTATTGGTCAGGTTGTTGGTTTGGCTATGGGGGTTTTACTAGTCCCTTTCATTGGGACGTCCTCTAGGGCTTGGAAGAGCCCTTGCATGGAGAACATTGAAATCCACTCTGGTTGTGGTGATTGGATTTTGATTTGGGATAGGAGGCGAGCGTAGGGCGAAGAGGTTCTTGTTTTAGACATATTAGGATGGTCAGCAGAGGATTGTTTTTGGATGAAGATATGGGAGGTGGTTTTCTACAAGGGTGTCTTCTCACAGCAGGTCGTACTGATACCAATAGACCTTTTTAGAGAGGATTTGGGCTTTCAAATGAGAAGGTGGTAGGAGACGGTGAATAGGTGTCCCACTGGCGCTGTGCTGCTTGCAGGATAGTGGCATCATTGTAGTGGTAGAGGTCAGGGATAAGGACTCAGAGGATTTCTAGAACTACTCATATAGGGTTTCACCTAAGGAGGTGGAATAGTCGGCATAGTTTGATATCTATAAAAGAACCTCTGGATTCTCCAGTGGCTAACAGAATTCAACACAAGATGAGGGAACTAGAAAGGTCTGGCTATGACCTAAGGGAATACTGCCTTCATCAGTCATAACATCACAGGTGATCATGAAAACCTAGATATACTGGCATAGTATTAACATGGACTGCTAGATACTCAGTGGACGACAGGGGCTAGTGCTCTATGCCCAGTAGCAACTTTATCCTTATTTAGACAGCAGACAACCATATGAATACAGTGGGTTCAATTGTAGTCTGCTTTTGTTTTATCTCCAAAAAGGAGAGATTCTCCTGATGTCTAGGATCTGACAAGTGTGCTATCATGAAGTGTGACAGTGTGGATAGGTGGACGCATTGCCCAGGGAATTACCCTGGGCGAGCTGAGTGCAAAGGAGAGTGGGTCGAAGTAAACAGCGACGCAGTGAAATGCATGTCAACAGATATAGGCAATAAGAGTAATGGTGAAGAAAGGGCATCGGGGACTGAAGAGGCCAGCAACAAAGTAGTTTTGGAATTATGAAAAGACCACTGAAACCAAAGAGTCACTAAGTGTGATATTCAATGAAAAGAAAAGAAATTCCAAAACTAAGGAATATACACGAAAGATTGACTACTTATATATCAGAGCTATGTATGCATGGACCAGTTTAGGGCTGGTGTGGAATGTCCTAGAATGATTATGTAAGCTGATGTCATGGAATGTTCTGGAAGGTTCAAAGGGTGATATCATCTGAAATAAGGTAAGGAACTGAGCAAATGAGTGGTGGGGGTGAAATGAATGGATCTGGTGATAAGATAAGATGAGGTCTTGCACCCAAGCGGATGCATTGAATCCTGGCATCCATGGGCTAACATGACTAGCAAAGGAAAAACTGTTGAAGGAGGATAGGGGTGTTGTTTGGGTATCTCTTTCAGAAGGAAGTTGTGACTAAGACCTTGTTTTGTTTCACTCTCTTGCAAAGACTTTCTTATCCCATTTAGGAGTTCCCTCCATAGGTAACCTACAGAAGGCCTAGTACAGGACAATTCCTTAGCTTTAGTACTACTAGATAGTTGTTAGAAGCAAAAGACTTGTACCCAAGAAGGAACAAATGAAATAGAATACCTTTAGGAAGAAAATCCTTTATAGGACAACTAAAGGAAATAGATCCCCAACAGCCTAGACTACTAGTGCCAAGCACATCTGCTATATTAGCTGACTAAGCCACCTAAAGAAATAAGTGCTAGTTTTGCTTGACCTGATTTCATCTTTTTAGTTGCACAATAAAAATTGAGTTACTAAAATCTATCTAAGTAAACTAAGTGAAGCCTAGTCTGAATTTCAAAGCCTGAAACTTATATACATCTCTACACCTCTATATCTTAGCATATCTACAGATTACTACTAACATCTTTATATCTTTGCAATCCCTTGGTTTACTAACACCAACAGATACCAACAAATTAACTCTTGGCAACTTTATTAAGTTCAGCCAACATATCTCTTGCACAAACAAGTGCAACAACACTGTAGTCTAGCAACCTACT
>JBBPQZ010000829.1:0-11831 GCA_038092795.1 Boletus rubissimus | reverse complement strand
AGAGAGACTGCGTCAAAGGCATAGAACAACGATGTACCAGAGCTGTGCAATGCATTCTTTCAGTTCTTCTTTAGATAGGTGGCGGTCCAGGATGTGGCACCGGGGGATTGGAGGTATTCTGTATTATGCAAGGATGCAGTGGTGATAATCAGAGAGAATCCGGAAAGCCTCGTAAGTTAGGTCGCTGGATGTGTACTTACATCTCAGTGGGTGTACAGAGTCGAATGTATCCTGAACGTACCATATTGGTCAAGCAAACAACCGCCTGCCATGATCAGAATCGGCTGGGCAGCATATTTACCAAACCCACCTCATTCTCGAATGGAGCAATGAAGATGGGGTTCCGTAGTATAAGTGGGAACTACGAACGGGAGAATCCCTATACAAACCGAGGCAGCTTGGTCAAAGGTGATGTTTTCGGGCATCCTATGGCCCACATTAGAAATGGCTGTGTCGCAATGGATGCTATCGTCAATATCTTGCCAGCGAGGTCCGCAGAGATAACTGTATGCTCTTGGAAAGCCGCGTACTTGCTCTCTGGAAGTTGAGCTTTGTAGCGTAAACACTTTGTCTCCGACAGCAAGATTCGTGACACCCTCCCTGACCTTTTTAACGATGTCAGCACCTTCCTCGCCAATGACGACGGGAGAGTTTTTCATTAGGAAAAAACCAGTCTTGGGAAAATACCCGGGAGTTATATGACCACTGACTGATGACATGAGCGTCGTGGCTCAAATGACCTAGAAGATTAGCAACGTGTGGGTTTCTCAGATACACTCAGACAGGAGGGCTCAGCTTTTCGATGCGACTGGTAGTCGCAAGCTAAATCACCGGAGAAATTAACAAAAAATATGTCCGACTTACATTGGTGGAGTGTATTAGCATTCTGATCCATGTATTTCACACTCCGCTCCCTGGTGGTGTGCCGGGGCGGCAACCCCATTCCCATCGAGTCAAGTCTGATCGTACGGTATGTTGTGAATTCATTCTCCCGACGCGCTGCCAGCTCACAGCCGCATCTTCAATACTTGTAATACCTCTCAAGGTCCTCTACCAGCCTCCCCAACCTCCCTCCCTCCAGGCTCTTCAGCATTTCTGCTTCAGACGGGGCAAGTGCATCCAGTGCAAACTTTACCCTCCCCGCAACTGCAAAATCAAGAAAGGAGGGCTCTTCCCCAAGTACGAATGGTCCACCCGATTGCCCTTCCTCCTCAGAATCACTCTGACGGACATACAACGCCGTCACCTTGTGCCATACACCCCTGATCGCCTCGATACCTTGGCTTACTCGCTCTGCGCGGTCTTCCGGACTCGCAGAACAAGCATCGACCAGCGTCGTCCACCGCTCACCGAGGCGTGCCGCACGCGTCTGGTAATAATATGCCTTGCTGACCGGGTTGAGGCGTTCGCCGCACAGGATGAGGAACACAAGACGTGATGCAATGACATCACCCGGTTCACCGGCACGAGACGACCCAAACGAGAACATGTCCCCAACCTTTTCCAGTACCGCACGCGCCGCAGGACTCAACACCTTTGGTGTCTCTGGGTACGTCTCATCCAAGTACGTCGCGATCGCGAGGGACTCCATAATGAATGCGCCCGTGTTTGGGTCCTCGATCGCAGGCAGGGTGTATGGTGGGTGTGTTATGCCTTTGGACTGGAGCAGTCCCGCGATGTCGGGGAACTCGACCCAGACGGTCGTGAACGGTAATTGTTTGTATCCGAGGCAGTATCTAACATGGATGTGGTGATCAGTGAGATTTTGAGGTTCGACGACGACGACACGAGTAGTAGGATGTTGATTTGCATACCTCGTCTTCATGGTATTTGGGGACCAGGGACGGCCCGGGGTAATGCATGGAATATCATAGAGGATGATGGGTTCCTGTTCACTGGATGACATTGCTCTAATGCCCTCTGTTCAGGAGTCCTTTGTGTAAATTATCGACCTTGTACGTTGCTTGTAAGGTGGGCAATATTCCTGACCGAGTCACTGTGCTATATAAACGCCCATCTCGGTAACAAGTCGAATTCCCGGTGCGCATCTGAGAACTGGTCATCTACACAAGCATCGCCATCACCTGTCACACGGTCTAGGCGCTTTGTAGTATATCTACGTCTTCCCCAAATGTTCCTTGAAGTATCGACGCCAGTCACTGGTGTCCCTTTATTATAACTCATATTCTCTTCGCTCGTTTCTCGGTATGCGGTTATGCCCGCTCACTCCGTCACCGTGCCCGTCACAGCCCGCTCTGCATACCACCGTTCCAAACACCTCAAACGTGGCAACACCTCGCTCGCGCGCTCACCCCTCCCGAGTGCCTCCCTCACCCTCTCCGCCAACTCACGGCTCTTCTCCCAATCCATCTTGTCATCCTCTTCCGTGACGCCCATTCCATGACTCACCTCCTCCCTCCCCATGTCCATCCCGTACGCTGAGGCAAAGACGGTCGTGGAAGTTGACGTCACCGCTCGCTCAAGGACCCGACTCCCTCGCCTCGACGCTGGCACGCGTACGAGATCCGGTCGTGCCAATCGCAGCTTCTCCGTGATCCGCCTTCTCTCTGCGCGCTCGGCGCGTCGCGTAGCTGTCCGTGGGCTTACAGGTGCGTCGCTTGTACGTGTGCTCGTATCGGGCGCGGTGACGCTCATGTGGGTAGTGATGCTTTCCACATCGACTACCGTCGACGTACGCGTGATCGCTGAGGTCGAGCACAACGCCAGCCCTGGGCCAAGCTCCTGTCTAATGCCTGTTCGAGGAGAAGACACGCCGCGTCCGGGTACACTGAGCGAAGCCGTCTTCCCAACCCTGTGTTCAACACGCTTCCTCACGGGAAAAGAAATGGTGGCTGCGGCCGTCACAGCTGCAGTCCTGGCTGGCGGAGGGGAGCTGCGAGGGGATGGCATTGGTGGAAGGGACGCTTCCTTATCGTCCTTGCTCGTCACAGAAGGAGGAGTGGGCATACGAGTGAGCCCAGTGGAATATTTGTGTGATAACTCGCAGGTCTCTTCTCGCCCGCAAGGCGTCGTGTGTGCATTCTGTACCTGGGCAAGTTTACCCCCAGCAAGTTCGGGAACACCATCCTTTTCGCCCGCTTTCACCTTTGATTCTAGATCAATTCGTCGGCGTTTTGATGAGGGAACTTCGTCGACTTTCTCCAGGTCCACCCTTGCGTGGACCTCTTGAGTGATTGATAAGTTCCTCTTGTGCAGCCGTGGCGTCTGTTGGCTCTGGCTCCGATGTTGCGTCAGCGGGCGGGATGACACGAGGTCCTGAGACGGATCTGAGAGAACAACATTATCAAGACAAGCAAACGGTTGTGATCCCGATCCAACCGCCTCGTTCGTCTGTTCCTCTAGCGATGGGCCGGAAAACCGAATGTCATCAAAGGACACAAACGGCAACGTACATGCCGACACAAAGGACGTTTGTCGAGAAGGGTCGAGACTGGCAGGCGGGAAAACAATCTCCGTGGGAGCTCGTCCGAGAGGATTCGCTGGCATCGTCAACGCAAGACCGCTCTGCGAGGCGTGCTCGATCGCACGCTCCTTCCCCTTATCACTCCCCTCCAGTTGTCTGTCGCGGAGAAGAGGGGATGAGGTTGGCGTAGGGAGCGTCCCTATGTCAACCACCGCCTTCGCTCGGGCCTGGGACTGAGATTGCGGTGAAGGCGATGTCCATGTCTTGCATGCGTCCTCCAGTTCTCCAACCCCGAAAAGCTTCCAGGCAGTCCGCGCATGGTCATCTGACCCGCCCTCATCCGAAGAGTCACCCGAATCATCACTCCGCGCATACCTCTTCGGGGTCCTAGGGACTATACCTAACGATGATGCTAGCCGACTGGGCCCAGCTGCCAGTCCACGCTCGTCTGTATCCTTTTCTAGGACTACATCTTCGTCGATGCGTCGACGCGTCCTCCCAAGACCTTTCTGTCTCCCGGTACCTATCCACGCCCTCAACACATCCATCCTCACTTTCTCTCCGCCCTTGTCGCCCCACTGCTCAGCGGCATCGCAAGGGCCAATCACGTTTGAATATGCCGTATCCGTGTGTTCTTCCCCGACCGTCGCGGAGAGTGTCCTTGGGTCGTACTTGGTAGAAGGCCCTGGAAGACTGGTCACACTGGAATGGCATGTCAGTGGGCAAGGAGGAGCCATGACAGACGAGAGGTGGCCAGGTGTCGACACCGGGGCAAGACATCCCGAAAATATCTTGGACATGGCACCCCAGTCGAGACCGTTGAACGAAGGGTCCAGGGTGTTTGGTACAACACGAAGTGGGCGGAAGAGCGTCACGAAATTCATGAGTTCAGGAAGGGGTGAGTGGCGAGACAAGGGAACGAGCTTCAACCGAGGCGAAACGAGTGCATGTAATCAGTGAAAATGGGAATCCAGTGTTGGGTTCCATCGTGACTTACCAACGAGTCTACGTTTTCGCCTTTTAATACTCGCCGTCTAACGCTAACTTGGTAGTCTTCCCAGCGAGCACAGCTCATGTTTACTGCATTCACATAGACCACTTTCTTTCCTTCTTTACTAGGCGGTGCCAAGGCACCTTTGGCTCCGTAATCATAGGGAGGGACGTCCACGAAGGAGCAGCGATCAAACCGTTCACATGCATGAAACCTAGTAGAAGCAGCGTCGCGCGTACCAAGGGCGCGCAAAAAAGGATCTGAACCGTGCAAGTAAATCGAATGTTTGTATCGGTCAAGGTGAACCTGCGGTGCCAAGAACCGTAAGCAATGCATATATGCGGGCCATTTAAGCAGGGTAACCGTGTGGAATAAGATATTCCAAGCATATACGAAGAGTTTCGGTGGGTTAATGCAAGATGAAAGTGAAATTGAGTACCTTGCAATGAAACTCGTGTGCGATGGCCTTGAGAACGTCCTCATAGCCCCAAGTCCAGGCGTTGATGAAAAAGTACGTGCTTGATGGGAATAAAGCTATCAGTTCGACGATGCCCTGAGCCGCGCGCTCCTACAAACCACAAAGGGGGGCGAGTCGAGGAGAGGTCAGGAGGATGAAATGGGTAAGAAAATAAACATACTTTGCTAGGTACGACGATAGGCGAGAGTAAACAAGCGGTATCTAGGTAGATGGCCTCAAGTGTCTTTACGAGACCTGTCGCTTCTGCATGTGTGCCCTCCCTCCGGGCAACCAAGATTCGGAGATCCCCTGAAGAACTAGCTAAATATGGCTGAAGGAAATGGTTACGTTGGATGGAAGAGAGAAACCATGGTTCGGCTCTGAGATCGCCTGTATGAAGGACAGTCCCGCGAGGACCTTCAATCAGGAACCTAGCCGGAACGGGTCAAGGCGAGCGGGCAAAATCGGAGTGACAGGAGCGAACATAACGGAACCAGGACAGTGATTTGCATCGATCAGAGTGATCATCACGGTCTCACTGTCAGAAATGTCAAATTCGGTGGGTGTATTAAGCGGTATCGCGTGCTGTTGAACGCGTCAGTGTCGCCGGATTGAAAGGAGCAGGTTGCATACCAAAAGGTCTCTTGAACCAGTGAAGAATTTCTGGCCATTGGGCATCACGTACGGGTCAACCTTGAGGTGTCCAAACGTCTTTTTTTTCTCTGCACGATATTCATGGTCGTGGAATGAGCGTTCTGCGTACACCTCGTGACGCAGCAACATCTCCTTCGCGTCGGGTGAACATATCACACGGTATGCAAATGACTTTGAGGCGAGACCAGCGATGTGGTCCGAGTGGGTGTGTGTCAAGAGATGAAGAGGCGGTCTGTTGTATGGTGGGGGCAAGTCGTCGATAGTGTCTGTAAAACTGTCGACACGAATGGGATAAGGAAGTGCAAACGAGTGGTAGGGCGCTCCAACAGGCATCGTCAAAACAACACGGGAGAGAGGGGCTGAGAATTCCGTGTGGGGACATGGGTGGAACCGCGTTCGTTCCGACACGTGACATAACACGTGTGATATAGCACTCGCGGGACGGAGTCGCATCAAAGCAGAGGTTTATTAGTTTATTATGTGTCCACTTGCATCCTTAGATTGTCTGGTCACCACTCACAGGCAACCCAACGCGGAAGCTTAAGCGTGTAGCGGCAACCATCTGAATACGTGACTCGGAAAGACAGTCTTTTCAAACAGTGAGTCAGAGTTTTCCTTCGACTTTTTCGCTTGACCCGGCTTAAAGGAGACGGCGTTGAAGCAAGCTCTATTTATCGAGCCGATCGAAATTGTAACAAAAGTATCTCTGGGCATCACCTGTACTACTCTGTCAGTCACAATTCTCCAATACTCCAACTACATGCGGCTTTGCCAGTGTTTGATCCGGAGATCAAGTTAACGAATATAGGACCAGACCGGTCACCGTACTATGCGGCAACCCACCGATAGACAGTTTTTAACGTGGTTACTAACCCCGATTTGGACAGAACAGTGCCCTGCTGATCATTTTTTCATCCATTACTCCCATGATCAATGATCATCAACTTTACCGCTGCGCCGTCAGGATCTACGAGTCAAATTCAATGTACACGAATCACTGTTTGTGCGAGGAATGACACAAATCTCTTCACGCTCACATTCCCAAACAACAGTATCAACGTTTCAGAGGGCATACACGATTTTTCCGTCGTCACCTGTTCGCGAGGAAATGAAATCGGAGAAGGTAGTGTCCAAGGTACTTTGGATTACTGTTGCACGAACTTAAGGATGGGACCCTACCCTCCTCAAATATCGGTAATTTCCCTTTCATAGATGGAATTGAGATTGGTGTTCTGCGTATTGCGGCAGCAAACACTAACAAATAGGTTCATAATGGTCATCATCACTGACGTTATTGTTTTATGCTATTTATTCCACCCAAGCTATATAGCAGAGGGGCGAGCATTGAATTTCGTTCCATGGTTGCCAGGTAGTGTCACAGCAGGCCTCCTTATCGCCATATGAGACTTTAGAACAATTCACAGCTTCTGGAAACACGTAACTACGGGCAACTGGTCCTTCGTTATAAAGAGTTCGGCTCGAACCCAGGACAACAAGGACCTCTACTCCCTCAATTCTCCTCAGTGAGTTTCAATGTTACTATATAACCCATCATAGAAGTGATTTTTTTCTATAGGCATTCGCGATGATGACCGAATCTGTCTATGCTACTGCACCTTTCGACCACGCGAAGGCGGACGTCATCTTACGGACGTCCGATAACATCGATTTTCGCGTCTTCAAGCTCTTCCTCTCTCTCGCATCCCCGTTCTTCGAAACCCTCTTTGAAATCCCCCAACCTGCGGAAGCGAACGAGGACCAGGAGGTCAAGGATGGTCTTGTTGTCGTTCCTGTAGCAGAGGACAGCAAGACCCTCGATGCCCTCCTCCGCTTCTGCTATCCGTGCACCTTGACAGACGATCCTAAATTAGAGGTGCTGAAAGATGTTGTGGATGTTCTCGAAGTAGCCAGGAAATATTCTCTTGATGCAATCGAGAAGAAAGCTCGCCAGGCGATTTCAAACCCCAAAATCCTCGAGGCGGAGCCGTTGCGATGTTTTGCGATCGCGTATCGAGGACGCTTGCAGGAAGAGACCCTACTTGCTGCAAAATACACGTTGATGCAGCCCCTCATCCCATCGTGGTTTCAAGAGATAGAGCTGATCTCTGCAGCCGATCTACTTGCCTTGCTCACCTACCACCAGAGATGTGGAGAGGCTGTATATTCTCTGCGAGCCGATTTATCATGGATCACATCGCATTACGAGGGCTATGAAGCCTGCGCATGGTTGTCTGGCCGATCTCGGTATGACGACCGTTACGTTCACGCTAACTTTAACAGCAATTATAACAACTGTGGGTGTCTGAGAGCGACTACATCCAATTACATGCTATTCGGCAACCAATCTCTTCAATGGTGGGAGGATTTTATGGAGGGAACCTTCACGAACCTGCGGGACAAGCCGTGCAGGGCAACCGTACATGCTGCTGCAGAGAAGACAGTTCAGACCATTAAAGGGCGGAACTGTCAAGTCTGCTCCCCTACCGTGACCGAGGGCATGCGCGACTTTTCAGATCTATTTGTGAGGAAAGTGGAGGAGGCAGTGTCTCGGGCAAGTTGTGCCCCATTGTGATTCCTCGCAGATCCTGACATTTTTTCTTGACAGATCAAGCTGCAGTTGGAATTTTAATGAATCGCTAGGCAAGAAAAGGTATCTGGCCAAACGAATGACACCTGTGTACTGTGTATATTGCGTATCAGCCCGAGAGGGCTATCTTTGTGCAGCTGAATATCTACTTACGCCCCTAAAATACCTCAAACTTTGAGTGGGATCAGGATAAAATATGAGAATTTCGGCGTATATCTCGCAATGCATGTACTACTACACTAGCGCTCATCACAGATAAGCGGCTCTCGTGAAAGAATCGGATGTTACTAGTGATGACAAACCGAGATAACGCATCTACTTGTGAAGATTCTGGCCAGAATCCCTCTGCACGCCGCTCGATCTTGATACTACGGTGACTGGTTGACCTTCGGCCCACTTGGAACCTGCCAATGGATAGCAATGGAACGCACACAACCCGAACCTGAAAGCACCGAGGGCTTGAAGCGTAACCAGCTTCTCGATGCCCTCGGACAACACGTCTTCAATGATCTCCCTGCCCATCTCATTCGAATCAGCGACATGAAACTTCTATCTCGGACTGACCTCTGGGAGGATCATCGTGCCCTTATTCAAGACCTGTCGAGCGCCGATCTCCTCGCTCATCGTTCTCCCAAGGTCTGTACGACGATTTCATCTTCATGTTTCCGATCGTATCATGTACTATATGAAACTGTATCGATATGTACATATGACGTTCCGTTCCTGATCGAACATCTCTCACAGGAGGACGCCCAAGCGCGAGTCAAATACGCCATCTTTTCACACCGCTGGGGCGCCCACGAACCATCATACCAACAACTCTCGCAGAACAAAAGGTGGATGGACGACCCCACTCCCATAAATAGCCCCGGCCTTCTCAAACTCCTTCGCTTCTGTGACAAGGCGCGCGTGCACGGCTGTGTGTACGCATGGTCGGACACTTGTTGTATCGACAAGTCGAGCAGCGCAGAGCTAGAGGAGGCCATCCGCGCCATGTATAGGTGGTACAGAGATGCAGAGTTGTGCATCGTCCATCTCGCGGCAACAGACACCCTGGCGGATTTCGAGCACGAACCGTGGTTTACTCGAGGGTGGACGCTCCAAGAGCTTCTCGCGCCGAAACGGATCACGTTTTACAACAAGGACTGGGCTCCCATTTCTGTCAGCAACATACGCCACGCGGTTGTGTCAAGAAACGACAAAGAGGATTGGCGGATATTGGGTGCTGTCAGTAAAGTGACGGGTGTTCCCGCAGGAGATTTGAGGCATTTTAGACCTGGATGTGAACGTGTCTCGGAGAAGATGAGGTGGGCCTCTCGAAGGGAGACGACGCGAATGGAAGACATTGCATACGCACTTCTTGGGATCTTTGATATCACGATGCCGGTTTCATATGGGGAGGGGCGGTGGGCATTTCATCGGCTGTTGGAAGGTATCGCACAGCGGTGTAGTGAACCAGGGTTCTTTGCATGGGCAGGCGATGTGTCGCCTTATTCCCTCGCGCTTCCTTCTTCCCCCGCTTCCTATGGGATGCCTGTGCTTGACGCTCAAACGGCGACTGGCCTCCGGCTGACGGGCTCTGTTTTCGAAGAGGTTGGCGACCGATCGTTTGCGATCACGAAGCTTGGGTTGCAGGTCAAGTTACTTCTCTTACCGGTGCACTGGACCCAGCACACACAAGGTTTGGGGAGTTATACCCTTTCGTTTAAAGAGGGGACATTCGTGGAGACCAACCCCAGTCCCACTCTCTCGCAAGCATATTACGAGGTTTTCAAGCCAGAACAGTGCGTACTTGGGGTCGTGAACTACACACGGGTCGAGGGCGATCGTGGGTCGCTTCGGGTGGGGGAACAATATTTTTGCCTCCTGTTGAAGCGGAGCGGGAGAGCGGGTTATATTAAAGCACGCACGGATCAGGTACTCGTTTGGCATTGCGTGGAGGGTGTCACGAAAGATCTAGAGGACGTCTGCTTGTTGAATACCCTTGGTTCGTATGGTCGCGACATCACTACTTAACGGGTTCTTCGCCTCTCTGACACCGATAATTTGTGCTTCATGTATTACCTGCAGAGAGATTTACATTGATAGATCCTTATGTTGCTAGCGAGGTCAGAAAGCTGTAAAAGGCGAGAAATGCGGATGACGCCGAGGGTCGATCTTGCACTCCCAACCAGCAACTCTCCAATAACGTCCAGTGGGGGTCATCGATAGGCCTGAAGCTCGGACGTGCAGGGGTTTTACCCTGATATAAACTTATTACAATTTGTGCTGCCCTGCGAAATTCAGACCAAGGCAATTGACCAGATAACACCTATCGACCATCATCCAGGCGCATGAATGGTACGCAAGTGATCGACTTACCAAGAGTCCATTACATCCGAGAGAGAATATGTCCATCGCCGTACCGATGTTGCTCAATTGATCTTGCAATAGTTCGGGTGGCATGAATCGGATAGTGACTGCATCTCGAAAATCCGAGTCCGCGCTTAGGTATGGAAGTCGTTCTGCTATTCGTTCGGGGACAGTCGAGAGACCAAAGCCAGACAAACAGGCATTTTGGTTTTCGTCGATGAGGATATTGGTCTGATGTTCCTCAGTGGCACTGTCGCAGCGGTGTTATGTAGTGCGAGACAGTTGACGTACAGGTGTGAGGTCTCCATGGATGACTGGCAATGAATGGACTAGAACGATGTAAATGACCGAGTAGATCACATGACGAAGCAGAACGTACGGTACTCTAATCCACTCGAGATATCTACGAGCTGAAGCCGACGATATCTATGAGGTCTGAGAGTGAACGTGTCAAATTTAATGCACGCACCAGTTGTAGTCGAAATTCAGTGGTCATTGTCATATTGTTCTGGAGTAAAAACTGATGCAGGGTTCCGTTAGGCATCCATTGAGAGACGAGGGCAATGAAGGGGCTAAATCCGGTAGTGATCCCAAGAAATGGAAGCACGTTGGGATGATCGAGTCGTCTCCATATTTCGAGCTCTCGACGGATTTCGAAAGATACTTGCCGGTGGGCACCGATAGGCTCCCGAGCGAACAATCGCAAAACCTTGACAGCAACCTGCCCGAAGGTGAGTGGGTGTCACATCAGTGAAAGTTTGGCGTGTCCAACCGGTTTCGAACCAAAAGGATGATGATACATGCAGTGCCATATGTCTGCAGAAGCTCCCCCAGTGGTGGGATGCTTACTAAGTCGCACTATTTGTTGCGTGAGGTCCGGGGGAAAGTCAGGAAATGTGATACTAGCAATTCAGTAACTGAGGTGAGATCTGAAATCGGAAAATGCACAACGAACTTGTTCATGCGGGACGCTTGTTTCTTCCGGGTATCAATTAGCCTCTAACAAGTGGCATATGTCGTAAGCACGACATACGACAGCCGAGATCTTAGCATAAGTTACACCTACTTGATGTTCCTGGACCCGGAGGGGACAGGTTTCGTGATGCAGAATACGTGGAGAAAAAAGTTGGGCACCCGTGGGAACTCTTGTTTGGAACCTAACCTTGACCAGACTGTAGGGTTGTCTTCACCTTTGGGAAGTTGTGTCATCTTGGATTTGCAAGTAGCTAAAATAAGTGTAGAAATTATGTTCTGTGGAAGTGCCGAACCAACATGACTGCCGAAGTTATTGTACAGGATGGTAACGAGCTCGCTTTCCAGGCTGCAGGGGTCTCCCCAATAAAGCGATACACTAGTATATTTTGCG
>JBBPQZ010000828.1:0-11849 GCA_038092795.1 Boletus rubissimus | reverse complement strand
AACGCGTGCCGCATCAACCCCCGAATGGTGGAAAAAGTGGGAGGAAAGTCAAAAGCCACGACGGTCCATTCGGTAGTCGTGTGATATCTTTGGGCAAACCTGCATTCCTGCGCAGTCCTTGCGCATGTCATCCAATGCTTACTCGATAAATAGCGACAATCATTCCTAGACCGATTACAGGAATCTATTTAATCAACTTTTCGTGCCCACTTCCTGCCCGAAGGAGACGCGGTGGCATGCCGAGGGGGGGGGAGCGGGGTCTTAGGAGGGACGACAACGTCGACCTTCTGGTGCCTCGCCTGTGTCCAATCCTCCTTCTCATGTACTATGCCAATGGGTGTCTTGGAGTGTACTTCCTTGTCATCTTTACCCCAGTACATCCACATCTGTATTCCGACTATGATGTTTAGAATAAGGGCTAGGCCAAACCCTGCGGTCACGATGATATCGCCAACCTCGGTGGCGGTAGTGAAGAGGCGCGCAAGGCATCCCGCAATTTGGGCGACCACAGCAAAGGCGGAAAGCTGGCCTGTTGACTGAGAACGAGCGTTTTGCATAATTTGAGGGAGCTTTGAGAACAGTGAGAGTGGGAGGGTAGCGAGTTGGAAGAATGCCAGGGTCTCCTTGGGCGCAGCGTAGAGGGTGACGGCAGAAACAACTGTTCCTACAGTTGTAAGGGCAAGCCGTCCGGTGGTATTTTGCGCCTTGCGGAGTGGTGTTGAGGGTAAGTAGACGATTAAAAACGTAATGAGGGTATTCTGGAGGGTAAGGAAAAAGTTCTCTCCGTAGGTGGAGAAGGGGAAGTCGTTCCTGTAGGAGTACGCCGTTGTGATGGCGTATGCCAGGGTTTCAAGGATGTATGCAGGTAGGGAGAGGCCGCGAGCAGACTGCGCGGACAGGACTTTGGTAACATGAGTGTCTGGCGTGGGGGACAAGTGATCGAAGGCTCACTAAGCATTAGCTGGGGCACCTTCATGATGGAGCCCCCGACGACGATGCCGAGGCCCAAGCCCTTGGAGAGCGAGTACTTGAGGCAGTCTACATCGCCAAGGTTGAGGTTCTCAACCAGAGAAGAGTAACATTTCTGAAAACATGTTGAGTTGGGATCAAAGGTACATCGTAAGGGTACTTGCCTCGCCGATGATTGTGGTTCCGAGGTCTGCAATGAACCAGGGAAGATTCCTCGTTATTGCGGTCATGGTGGATGTGGTGCAGGTTATGGTCACAGCAAACGTGGTAAGTCTCCTACAGGTCGTGGCTGTGCTGATATATCCCTTCGACGATCTAGTATCAGCAAGAAAAAAAATGGCCGAGTACGATCTCTCAAAGACAATTATTCCGTCTTTGGATCGCCATCTCGCCTTTCCTTTACTCGCCCATCTCGTAGAAACTTCGCTCTTTCCAGTCGAGCAGGTTCAGGCAGCACAGTATGAGCTCGCCAAGGGCACCAACATGGTAGACTATGCGGTCAGCCTGTTCGAGCAACTTTACCCGGATGAAGAGGTTCCTCAAGGTCTGTCTACCTTTGGATCCAATTCTGACATCCCGTCTCAGTCTGCGACTCCACAGAATTCTCTAGAAAGCGAGAAAATGCCGTCTCGACAAATGAGCGGCTGCAGCAAGAGGCTCAGGCCGTCCTGGACGTGATCGAGAACCCGGACGTCGCTCAGGCACTTCGCCAGGATAAAAATCAAAACCTGCAGTATCTCAAAGACAATTACAACGTATGTTTACTGATTATCTCGTCCTTATGACTTGCTCAATGCCCCCCTCTCCAGCTCACATTAGAACAAATCACCGCGCTGTACAATTTTGGCCAATTTCAATACACGTACGGAAACTACAGCGGCGCAGCAGACTACTTGTACCACTTCCGCGTTCTCTCCACCGATACCGAACTCAACACCTCCGCACACTGGGGAAAACTCGCCTCAGATATCCTCACAGGAAAGTGGGAGACTGCTCTCGAAGAGCTCAACACGCTCCGAGACGTCGTGGATTCTCGTTCATCGTCATCTCTTTTGACAAGTCCTACCGAGTCTGCCGCCCTTGCCCAATTACACTCGCGGACGTGGCTCGTGCACTGGTCACTCTTCGTCTACTTCAATCATCCTCAAGGCCGTACGCTTCTTCTCGAGACTTTCCTCTCCCCAACTTACCTCAACACCATCCAAACTTCCTGCCCTTGGATTTTGCGTTACATTGCTACTGCTGCGATTCTCTCCCGAAAATCTGCTAGTGGAAATACGAACGCCTCTTCGCGTGTACGGCACTCTATCCGGGAGATTGTCAAGGTCATCCAAACTGAAGAGTACCAGTATCAAGATCCCATCACCTCTTTCCTTAAGGAGCTCTACGTTGATTTTGATTTTGAGGCTGCCCAGCGGGAGCTAGCAATTGCGGAGCGTGTTGTCGGCGACGACTTTTTCCTAGGAGAATTTAGAGAGGATTTCTTGGACAATGCACGTTACTTGATCAGCGAGGCATACTGCCGCATACATCAGCGCATTGATATCGGGTACGTCGGTCATGGTCCTTGAGGGAATTAGCACACCTCTGATCTTCGCTTCTACAGGGACCTGTCGGAGAGACTGAATCTTACCAAGGATGAAGGCGAAAAGTGGATTGTCAATCTCATCCGCGAGACTCGGATGGGCGCCGATGCAAAGATCGATCTAGAAAAGGTGAGTGTATGCGTTGATGTCCGAGCGTATTTCTCATGCGAATGTCTACCAAGAACGTGATTGAGATTCATCGCTCACCACTCCCAGTATACCAGTCTGTCATCGAAAAGACCCGTGGACTGGCTTTCCGTACCCAAGCTTTGGGGGCGGGGATGTTGCAACCTCACCAGTCTGCACAGCAGAATCAGTCACAGCCCGTTGAGGGGGCACGATAGTGGTTCAGATTTAATACATTGACCGTGTGATGTAAGCTTCTGGGGTAAATTTCTTGGTTTCTTGCCGCCGCTCAGACGAGAAATGAATACCCTGGGCTGGTCATTCACAAGAACGGAATTCAGCGGCGAGTGCATTGCAAGCTACAAAATGGATGTCCCGCAAGATCATTTCCAGCATCTGCCCATATTGCGTTAATTAGACGAGGGATTTCGAAACTTGACTTACAATATGTCGTATCCGCGGGTGATGATATGTTCCACCCCACCGTAGGCCACATTACACCCTCCCTGGAGTCAATCGGTCGCTGGCAGGCTAGCATGCATAGGAATACTCACAAGGTGTTCACCGGTTTTTCCGGGGACTCTAACACCGCGTATGGTGGCCACTGCATGGTAGAGTCTTGCACCGTTCTCCTCGTAACCACCCTGCACGGGACGGCGGTGGGCAGGAATGCGACCAAGGCTGGTAGGTACCCACTCCATCGTCTCTTTATCGAACAGGAGGAGGTCATAGCGGCCGTGATGCTCGACCTCGGAACCGCCATAGGGAACACGGCATGGCGGGGTGAGACACGAAGCAATTTTGCATGGGTGAACAGAGTTGTCGAATATCGCAGAACCAATGAAGACGGGGGAGGTGCCGTCGCTGTCGTGGAAAGGGGGTTGCTCGATGTATGGCGAGACGGGAAAGGGAGAGGAGGTGTTGAGTGCGATGCGATAGCCGGATGGAGGAGGTCGCGGTGGGGTGTAGGGAGGAGGAGGAGGAAGAGAAGAGTCTCCTTCCTTGCTGTCCTTGCTGTCGTCGAACTTCATCCTAACTTGAGGTGTGATTTCCCAGGCATACTTGATACTGATCACTACACAGGCTACATATCTATATGATATTATGAAACTACTCAACTTGACCCGAGCTCGCGTCGGTTACGTATCAACGTCGCCCACACTCGATGCTACGCGCAGAGCGGCTGGTAGCATGCTGCCAGGGTGACCCCTGTAGTACCTCCATTCCCATCTTCCGCATTCTCCCCAATACTTCAAATACAGTGCAATGGTTACTTGTTCTTTCCTTTGCACGTCAAGTCGAACTGATGCCTATCCATGACTTGCTAGATCATCAAAACAGAACCCGCCGAATCTGTGATCCCCGCTCACTTTCGTTCACCACAGCCTCGGCGACGTAGAGGAAGGGTTGAGGTCCTTCTCCCAACGAAGAAACAGCTTTACGGAGACAATCCTCCAGTATTTGAGAATGCCTTAAGCTTCATCGAAAAGAACATCCTCAAATACGTCATCAAGAAAGAGGAGGAGAAGTCAACTTTTCTGCTTCCATATGTTCGAGACACCACACCCCCCTCTTTCACAGTGCATTTAGTGACGTCTTGTTTTTCAGGGCAAGGCAGAGGTCAAGAAAGAAGAAATGCTCTCTGAGGATGTTGTCAATCGCCGGATTGCACTCATTGAATCTTACGATGTGGACTTGGACCCCGCGATTAGGGATGTTACAACGACGAGGATCTTCACCTCCAAGCAATGGGGAGGAAACACACAGTCAACGTTTCCGGCCATTCGGCCAGAACTCCTTGCTCGTCATGGGCTGGATGACTTCATGTTTTTAAACCTCTTCTTTAATCCGCATGCACCACAGTGGCCTGGAGCCCCAGGGCTTTTTTTTGCATCTTCGGTGAATCCGGAAGCAAGTGAATGGCCTGAAATTGAGCGGGTGCTAGTCAGGCTGAAAGCGAATTGTTGGTTATATGTTGGACAGTATCAGTGCACCCCAGCACCTTCGCTCTCACCAGAGGAATGGAAGTCTCAAGCACCAAAGGTAAATACATAGTTTCTGAGTCGTGGTCACGCTTACCCTATTCTTGGTGCCATTCCCTTAGGTTAAGCAGACGTGGACCAACAAGGTTTCCACACAGGGATGGGGGATAGATATACGCGCGAAAATCGTCCTTCAAAAAAGGCTCGGTAGAAACCTACCGCCAAAGAGCTCCAAGATGCGAGAAATTCAAACGAGAAATTCCATGCGACTCCGGAAGAGATTCACCGCGCATTTGATGAAGGTCATGCAGTCCGTTATATTTCTTCTGGTCTTACTCGATCGTGATATTCACAGACGACTCCAGATTATTCAGTCGTGGTGTATGAAATGCGTCGGTTACGACGAAGATTTCCAGCGCGTGATCGTAGCTGGCAATGCTGAGAACTGATACCACTGCCGACGAATCCTTGCGCTGGGCGAACTGACGGTTCATGTGTATATACCCTTTCCTTTTGCGATGCCAATGCCGGGACGGTGCCTGCTACATATTTTCCCTGCTACAGTTGTCTCCCCACTGGTCGGGTATCTTGTAGAGAGCCAGATCGCGCGTACGGAGAACTTTACTATTTAAACCAGGCATCACAGACACCATCCGCCACTTGCCTGTTATTGTCTATACTGAGCATAACACTTTACGATCATACCACGTCCCTCACCAGTCTTCCCGCGTTTATGAGAATGTCGCCTACATCCATGCATTAGGATCCATAAGCCAACATGCTCGACTCGTCATTTCAATCATGAATACATTTACAGAGGACTAGATTGTGTCGTATGCTACATTGCGTACGCTTGAAACTGGCTGTCTGACTCCATCAAACTCATCCGACTTCCAAATGCAAATGGTGCCATCCTCATCGACTCTTTGAACTCGGCGGCGGAGGTAGTTCTTCCGTCTGCCACTCCGCAGAGGACAAAGAAGGTAAATTTGCGATCCGCTTCTGGCGACGTGTTGTCTCGGAAGGCGTTGGCGGTCCCTCTACGCTGGCTTGCTCGACGACATCCGACTCTTGTATAGACATCGAGGAGAACTTGCGGTAAAACGACCTATCAAAAGTTGCGTTGGATGAGGGCAGAAAAGGGACGAAAACGTCTACTTACTGTGCTTCCTGGTTACGCGCGTTGCTCCAAATTCTGCATGCGTCCTTGAACCGCATAAGGAGGTTGGTCATGTCGTTGTAGAACTGTTCCACGTTAAAAACTGCGATTTGTCGGATCGACAGAATGAAGATCACTACCTTGTGCCCTTCCTCTAAATTGTGCGTAATTTCGCGATATTTCGCATAGGCAACGTCGAGATTCTGTAGTACTCGTTCACGCTCTTTAACAGAAGTATCCTCCTTCCGGGAAGATAGGAATCTCTCGTTCGTGGACTAGATAATGATGTGACATGTGAGAGGATGAGGTAGTGATAAGGCGAACCTTGATTGCTTCGAGTAGTCCTTCCTGTTTCTTCTGTCCCTCCACAAGGGGCTGGATATATCTGTCATATTTGGCAAGTTCTTCGTCTGAAACATCGGTGAACATTGCGGGAGTGGTCTCAGCATCGCAACTAAATTTCCCAGCAGTTGTCATGATACGGGGTCTGATATCATCGACCTCGCTGCGCCGTTGTGCTCTAGAGACAAGTTCGCCGCGACTGTGGCGGATGTCATCGAGTGATTCCAAAAGACCTCGTAGAGCACGAGCATGGACTTGAGTTTGACTGCCTGCAGCTTGCATCTTTCCGACCGTCGATATAGTGGAAGAGGGCACGAGATTTTCCAACTCATCCTAGGCTACCATGAGTGCAGTTCGATGATACAACGAGTACACCTATACCTCGTCCAACGCCAGCTGCGAAATCGGGCCTTCCCATTGCCTCCATTTCTGGCGAACGACCTCATCACTGCTGGCAGCTTCCGTGAGAATGCTTCTGTATCTCTCTTGCTTCTGGACGAGGTCTCGATTAGCTTCATGTGATGGTGGTCTTTTCATCGGGACTTCTTTCCGCGCTGCTTCGTCCTCGGATGCTTCACTATCCAACACATCCATCGCCTGGAGGTGATGCTAAGTACAGAGTGCCACGGGTAGAAACTCTTATCGCCGAACCTCGTCCAGTACTTCCATGGCTCGCCGAGCTAAGAGTTCGACATTCTCCAGGTAAGTTTCGATTCGCTCGGGGCCTTGTTCAGATCTAACTTCCTCGGCTTTCTTCAAAAAACTCGGAGGAAGTCCTATGGGACGTTCCAATGCCTCGAGTGAGGTCGGAAGGTTAAGATAACGTAAAATCCTATATCTACGCTGAGTAAAGGGGTACAGGTGGAGGGGCGGGCACGGACTGGTCAACTTCATTATCAAGCTCTTGTGCAAAGTTGGTTATCCTTTCTTTGATAAGGGTCTGCTTGTTATCATTGTAGATATCTGATGACCAGATCGAATCCTGGGACTCGGTGACAGCTAGGATCAACGTACTGACAGCTTCTCTAGCTCCCCAGCCTAGCAATTCTCCAAAGAGGACGCGACCGCCACCCACCACACTCTTCGGATCCGACAAGCCAGACAGGGGGTTGCTCTGGACCACGATGACATCTTGGATCGGTGTGATGGCAGAGGATGGAGGGATATCTTTGTGGTAAATCAGATCATTATCGCGCTCGGCACGAGTAACATTTCTTTGGAGGACATCTAACAGGGACTTGACCAATGTCGGGATACAGACGGTTTGATTTAGCAAAAATACAATACCTTGACATCCTGTACGACTGCAGGAGAGACGGCGCTGCGTCTGGCCGAGTTGTAGCCTTGTTTTGCTTCGACCTCTGCGTCGATCAGTCGTCGTAGCTCGTCACCATAACTGCAAGAGGGTTAAGTCATCGTAATGAAGAACGAACTGATGCTGACTTGTTAGCTTCGAGATCGTCTATGCTCTTTCTGTACTGTGCCGCTGCACGAAAATGGCGTTGCTTTGTTTCTAGGTGGGGGAACCAGGTCTTGAGATGGGATGAGCATTGTGAGTTGAGTGGTAAGAAATTCGCAACGTTACTGATGGTAGTTGGTCACGGGCTTGGGGCGAAACCAATCGCAGGGAGTCCAAAGAAGTAGTATACAGCGATGCAACACCGGCAGCCAACTTTGCGACAAGGCTATTCTTGTAATGGTCTGTTACAAGACAGATGAGGACAGACTGGACCTATCAACATGAAACATGTCGCGCACCTGCGACTGCGCGTTGCCAGGCACATTCCTGCGCCTGGGCAAGCATGAGGAATTCCAAGCTGCGGATAAAAGATGTGGATAAATCGAGAGGAGTTTCTTCCGCGTCTGGCGGAATGGCGAGTTTTGGCAATGCTGAAGTGCGGAGGAAAGCGAATGTTCCGGCGGCGTTCTGGAGTCAAGGTTGAGATTGGACGAGAGACTGAACACTTCGTGGCGGACCTGATAATAGAGAGTTGCTCGCTTTAGACCGTCTTGACTGGACCTGTCCTCGGAGGCAGCCAGCTGAGAGTAGAGGGCGGCCAAGTTAAACAAAGTCGCAGCCCTTTCGAAAGTGAGGCTGCGGAGCGTGACGGGGATGGAGGATGCTGGGGCAAAGACATGAGCATAAGAAAACTCGAGGCCGATCTAGTTTGTGATGGATCAGAATAGATCGAGGGATAGTGGGTGGCACGGACGTCTGAGGGGAGTTTTATGAGCACGAATACGAGCTGGGCATGATAACTAGACGAGGTCAGGCTGATTTTTGGAGCGAGAGAGGGTACGGACCTGAGGAAAGCATCGACGGCGTCGGTGCGGACGTCGTGGAGGACGCAGGGTGCACGGAGGGCCTCCCAGTCTGCGATATCGTGTTTGTAGAGATCTGGGTGGTCCTGGGAGTGGCCGTTCAAGTAATCGCGTACTTGAGTACGGATGTGAGCGGGATATGTTTTTTTGAAGGGGATGCTGAGATGATTTGGCATCTCGGAAAGGTCTTGTTCGCGCCACTCATTTCTCACCTCCGCCACTGGTTGGTTATTGTCCTCCTCCTCCTTCCCCTCCTTCCCCCTCCTTCCCCCTCCCCCCCTCGTCGCCATATTGTAGGCGTTTCGTTCAAAATCGGAACATTTTGTTCCAAACTCAAATCGGGCGCTCTTCTTCCACTCAATCCCTATCTCAACATGTCCTACGTCGACCAGTCCTCCTCGTCCGTATCCGCAATGGGCAGGCGGCTCACGAACAGAAACAACAACCGCTACAGCGTAACCGCCTTGTTTAGCATGGCTGCAGAGCAGGATGTCGAGGTCGAGGATGATTTGGCAAGGGGTCCGTACTCGCTCATATCCTCCCTCCCCCCTCCCTTTTCACTTCTTCTAAACAGCCCAGAAACGCTTGCGAGACCTCAAGGGTAAAATTTCTGTTCAGTCAAAGAAAAACTTTGTCCTCGAGCGGGATGTTCGCTACCTTGACTCACGGATAGCCCTTCTCATCCAAAACCGTATGGCAGCCGACGAAGTGCGTCTGCACACTCTTTGTCCTTCATCCACCGTGCCTCATCCACAATCTAGCAACGTGAAGTCGAACGGACACTAGAAGACGTCGATCCGACCGAGGGTCATTATCCCGATGATCGCAAGCTGCAGCAGTATTCAAATCTTTTCTTTCTCCTCCAGTCCGAGCCTCGCCATATCGCCAATCTGTGTCGGCTCGTCAGCTTATCTGAAATCGACACTCTTCTCCAGACTGTAATGTTCACTCTGTATGGCAACCAGTACGAGAGTCGCGAGGAGCATTTACTCCTTACCATGTTCCAGTCCGTACTATCCGCCCAGTTCGAGACTGCCACAGAATTTGGCTCCCTACTCCGGGCGAACACCCCTGTCTCCCGCATGATGACCACTTACACTCGTCGAGGTCCCGGTCAAAGCTACCTCAAGGGTGTTCTCGCAGAGCGCATCAACAGTCTCATAGAACACAAAGATCTCAACCTCGAGATAAATCCCGTCAAGGTAATTCGCTCCGTCCTCTCTTAGCATTTCCCTCTCGTCAAACATCTTGACTAGGTTTATGAGCAAATGATCAATCAAATCGAGGAAGAGACTGGCACGCTACCGCCGAATCTTCCCCGTGGCGTTCCTCCGGAAGTTGCGTCAGAAAACGCTGACGTTCAGGCCATCATAGCCCCTCGACTTACTATGTTAATGGAGATCGCCAACAGTTTCCTCGTCACCATCATCGAGAGTATGGAAAGTGTTCCCTATGGCATTCGGTGGATTTGCAAACAAATCCGGAGTCTGACTCGCGTATGACAGCTTTTCCTCATGACCATTCCTACTTAGTAACATAACTTGACAGCGGAAATATCCAGAGGCCACAGATTACGCCATTTGCTCTCTCATAGGTGGCTTCTTCTTCCTGCGTTTCATCAATCCCGCGATTGTCACGCCCCAGGCATACATGTTAGTCGACGGTGTACCCGCTAAACATCCTCGGCGGACATTGACGCTAGTGAGCCATCGTTGTTGGGAGTATGCACCGTGGATACTACTCAACCTCGCATTCTATAGATTGCAAAGATGCTCCAAAACCTCGCGAATAAACCGTCTTACGCAAAAGAGGCATACATGATCACGCTGAATCCGTTCGTCGAGAACAACAAAGCGCGGATCAACCAGTTCCTCAATAGCCTGTGCGAGGTTGGGGATTTCTATGACACTCTGGAGGTGCGTGATCATTTGGCTGGAACTCGGGCTTGTTGATAACGTTTACACGCAGATGGATCAATACATGGCACTCTCCAAGAAGGATCTTACAATTCACATTACTATGAACGAGCTGTACAACACCCACGCATTGATCTTGCAGCATATTGAAACCCTGGTGAGTAATTTGACCGTTGAATATAATTTCTTCACTTAGCATCGTGCAGTCACCGAATGACAAGCAGCATCTCCGTATTCTTACCGATGAACTTGGCGCTGCTCCCTCTCAGGTCCCTCGTAAAGAGAATCGCACTATTGAATTGAACTTGTACAGTCGCTGGGAGACTCCTGTCCAAGACCTCCACACGGCACTTATGGACTCGATCTCTCAGAGTGACATGCTATACATGGAGACAAAGTCCATTCTCGTTCAACTCATACGTTCTCTCCCCCATGCCGCTGAAAAGCGGCCTTACAACCTTGCAGCGCTAGCCGAACGTGCCGCGACCACCAAAGACGCCACTCTTGTGCGCAGAGGCATCAAGGTCAAGGAGATGTTACGCGAGCTCGAGGAGCTAAAGATCATCGACCAGTCAGACGGCTACAAGCTCATGCAGGAAGAGGTGGCCGCAGAACTTGCCCATTTAGGTAATCTCCGGGACAAGGTACTGCTGGAGACCAAGTCCCTAGAGGCCGTCTATAAAACAATTTGTGATCACAACAGCTACTTGCGTTCGCAGCTTGAACAGTACAAGGCATACCTGCAAAACGTCCGCTTAACTGCTTCCAAGGACAAGGGAAGCACGACGGGTGTCGGCGTTGTCACCGTTGGCGGGAGAGAGAGGAAACCTTCGAGGAGTGCTGTCCTTGGTCCTTATCGGTTCACTCATGCACAACTAGAGAAGGAAGGAATCATTGTTGAGAGTAATGTCCCGGACAATCGGTGAGTTCCCTGAGTCCATGAGTGTTGTCGTCTGACTCTGGCCCTTTCCTGTAGCCGCCCGAACATTTACTTTAATATTACATCACCAAGTCCCGGCACCTTCATCATCTCACTACACTACAAAGGACGGGAGAAAGCGATTCTTGAGATGGATCTGAAAATTGATGATCTATTGGAGAAGGTATTCACTTGCTCCTCCTTCTATCTGATGCAGTACTCAATCGAGCCAATAGCAAAAAGATAACAAACATTTGCTAGACCTGGAGTATGTTCAACTGAACGTGCCGAAGGTGCTTGCTCTCCTGAAAAAGGTCTTCGCTAAGCGGTGAACGATTCTCCCGAAACACTAGACCTATCCTTGAGAAGTTCATCTCCTTACTTATCCCGTATTCATTCTGTCATACCCGTCACTCCTTTTCGTTCTATCTTTGTTTTTCAGCCTCGTCTTATTACAGCGTACGCTTCCACCATGTGACTCTGTTCGTTCTGGAATTTTTGGATGTATTACATACATGTGTAGTTATG
>JBBPQZ010000827.1:0-11853 GCA_038092795.1 Boletus rubissimus | reverse complement strand
GGACCGCACCAGAAAGTTGGGCAATCGAAAGAGAGGGCGGAGATGCCACTGCAGACGGCGCAAGTTCCAGTTCAGAAGAAAGCCTCGTCGCCAGCAGCTCACGAACACCCGATGACTCGTCCACCGACATCATTACCAGGAAACGCATGCGCAGAAAAACTCATTATTCCCACAAAACCACTTCGTCCGCCAGCTCCAGCAAGTTCGTCCTCGTGCGCATATATCGTGCCAATGGCTCGTATCATGTCGCGCAAATCCCTCCACATGCAACCGTCGCAGATCTCATCCCCTCCCTCAACGCCAAGGTGTTGCGTGATCACGAACGAGAGTCCCACAAGTTGTATCTCAAAGAACGCGGAAGGGGTATGTAGATATTTCCATCTCCTTGTCTCTACTTCATCTCCCTCTCAGAACGAATGTTGGCACCCACGGAGCGGCCCGCTGCAATTACCCGTCGCCGGCTGGAACAAGCAGGATATGATCAACTCGACAGTCTTGACTACCTCGCAGCCGAAGATATGACGTTTCTTCTCAAGTTTGTGTACAAAAGCCAGTTGCTTGGTCCAGCGGTATGTCCCGTCACTGCGATCCTGGGTCCTATCCCTCATCCTTTCCAGGCCGAAGATTTGAACTTTGACAACTTCGAATATGTAGATCTCACGGGGTGTGGTCTGCCCACTATACCAATCATCTTCCATAAAAACGCGGCATCAATCGTATACCTTAATCTTTCCCGAAATCCCATGGTGGAAATACCCCTCGACTTTATCCAATCTTGCACCACCTTGCGCGAACTCCGTCTATCCAGTATGGCGATGAAAAAAGTACCCCAAAGCGTTCGACACTCTGCAAGCTTACATCGCCTGGACCTCTCATGTAACCGCATAGTAGACCTTGATGACGCTGGACTCGACCGCATACCTGAATTAAGTATCCTCAAGCTACAAAATAATCGCATGGAACAGCTTCCCTGGTATTTCCCCCGACTACGGATGCTCAAGACATTGAACATATCCAATAATAAATTCAGCCATCTCCCTTCCGTCATTTGCGAGATGCCTGCCCTTCTGGACCTCGACATATCGTTTAATATGATCACGGAACTCCCGGAGGATATTGGCCGCTTGACTGCGCTCGAGCAGCTTATTTTCGTCGGGAATCAGATATCCAAACTCCCCGAACAGTGTAGTCAACTTGTCAACCTACAAGTCCTCGACTGTCGACGAAATAGTATCGGCGACCTTTCCGTCGCGCATACACTCCCTCAGTTGGAGAAACTCTTAGCGGACCACAACGTGATACACGCACTCGACCTCTCTCTTGGATCACATAGCACCACAATCCTCGACGTCTCGTTTAACGACATCACGCTTCTCAAACTCGTCCCCTCTGTGCAAACACCTTTTGCTTTAACCTCCCTTGACGTCTCCCACACGAAACTCTCCTCCCTTGACGACTTTGCATTGTCCCATCTTTCTGCACTTCAATCCCTCAAACTAGACCACAATCTATTCCGAACTCTCCCCGATTCCCTTGGGGAGCTCAGTCACCTCATCACGCTCTCCTGCTCTGACAATCGTCTTGATGCTCTCCCTGAAACCATTGGCTCGCTCCGACGGCTCGAAATTCTTGACGCGCACAATAATAGTCTCAGGCAACTGCCTGTCTCCCTCTGGAACTGCTCCTCACTGGTCTTGATTAATGTAACGTCCAACCTGCTCGATACATGGCATAGTCCACCAGACACATCGCTCATTACCCCCCCTGCCTGTGGTATATCCCTCGAAGTTCCCCTGACCCCGCCGGGACCACGGTCACATTTTCAAATTGCGAGAAAAGCGTCGAGTGCGACGCTACAAACGCCGTCCGGCCGACCTTCCCCACCGCTCGCGTATTCGCTCGAGAAGCTGTACGTAGGCGAGAACCGACTTACAGACGATTGCCTCCCGCCATTTACGATCCTGAAAGAACTCCGTGTCCTCAACCTCTCCTTTAACGAGATACAAGAACTCCCTTCCTCTTTTCTCCGTAACCTCACTAAACTCCAGGAGCTCTACCTAAGTGGCAATCAGTTGACAAGTATACCGACCGAGGACTTACCCAGGTTGACGAGACTGAGTGTCTTGTTTCTCAATGGGAACAAGTTGCAGACGCTGCCCCAGGAGTTGGGTAAGGTGCAGAGTTTGACGGTGATCGATGCGGGAAGCAACGTGCTGAGGTATAACATCAACAATTGGGAATTCGATTGGAATTGGTAAATCCCCCCTCCTTTTTTTGCAAGTGTGGTCTTGCGGGAATAGCTGGTTAATGCCGTTGCGCGTCAGGAATTTCAATCAAAATCTCAAGTATCTCAACCTCTCGGGAAACAAGAGGCTCGAGATCAAGCCTGACCATCCCGGCACGAGACATCCCTCAGATAGCGTAGAGAGAGGTCGAGGTCTCCTCGCCGATTTTTCCGAGTTGACCTCGTTGCGCGTCCTCGGTCTCATGGACGTCACCACCACCTTCCTACCCAACATCCCCGAGGAAACCGAAGATCGACGCGTCCGAACCTCACTCTCCGAAGTGAACAAGATGTCATATGGGATTGCGGACAATCTCGGAAGCACCGGCTACCTCACCATGTTTGATCTCGTTCAGCCCGAGTTTCGGGGACACATGGACGAGGCCGTGTTCGCCATGTTTGGACGGTCGGACGCAGCGCAGAGCAATAACCATTTGTCCAAGTATCTCCATGACAACTTTTTACCGCAGCTTAGCGCGCACCTGGGTCAAATCGATCAATCAAAGAGCGAGACGGTGCTCGATGCGCTGCGTCGGACGTTCTTGAGGCTCAACAAGCAACTGCACGATACGCTCTACGCAGGGAACTCGTCGAATCGAAAAATGTCCCAGGTGAGCGCGTCGACGGCGGGCACGAGCTCGCTTGAGAGTTCGTATCGCGCCGGGGCATCCGGCATCGTGCTCTACTTTGTCGGGAAAACCATGTACGTGGCGAACGCGGGCGACGCGCTCGCGGTGATCTCGATGCAGGGCTCTGCCGAGCTGTTCTCGAGAAAACACGACCCGTTTGATCGCCGTGAAACAGAGCGTATACGGACGGCCGAGGGATGGATCTCGCCCAAGGGTCTCGTCCACGAGGAGATCGACACCTCGCGTTCCTTTGGCTACTTTTACCACTTTCCCGTGGTGAATGCACGGCCGTACGTGGAGGGACGGCAGTTGACGGAGCAGGACGAATTTGTGATCATCGGGAATCGGGGGCTGTGGGATTATATATCGTATCAGACGGCGGTGGATATTGCGCGGTCGGAGATTTCTGATCCGATGATTGCAGCGCAAAAGTTGCGAGATTTTGCGATCAGTTATGGGTCGGACGGGAGTACGATGATTATGGTGATCTGCATCGCGGATTTGTTCCGCCCAAAGAAGCAACCGACGGCCGGTTCGTCCATGGACGTGGAGGCGTTTAGCTCGTCGAAGAAGCGAGGAGGTAAGAAGGCGGATATCCAGGACCGCACCATCGCTCGGTTGGATTACGAAGTGTCGCCGCCGACGGGTCACTTGTGTCTCGTGTTCACCGACATCCGGAACTCGACCCAGTTGTGGGAGTCGAACGCGGGTATGCCGACTGCGATGCGTCTGCACAATGGTCTCTTGCGTCGGCAGCTGCGTATATGCGGTGGGTACGTCGTCAAGACAGAAGGGGACGCGTTCATGTGTTCGTTCCCCACCACGTTGGCCGCGTTGTGGTGGTCGTTGACGGTCCAGATTCAGCTGATGCACGAGCCGTGGCCGTTGGAGATTCTGGAGTGTGAGGAGGGCAAAGAGGTATGGGATGCGCAGGGCAACCTGATCGCGCGTGGGCTTTCGGTACGTATGGGCATTCACTGCGGTACGCCCGTCTGTGAGCCCGACCCGATCACCGACCGGATGGACTACTTTGGCCCGATGGTCATTCGCGCTGCGCGGATTAGCGGGAGCGCCGCTGGGGGACAAATCATGTGTAGCGCCGACGTCGTCCGGGAGATCAACGCGCGAATTACAGAAACCGGCCCCGACACCGAATACTCTGAATACCAGCCCCCGCAAGCGATCGAGGCGATTAGGCGGACGAACATCAAAGTGATCCCTGTGGGAGAGATCAAACTTAAGGGTCTCGAGATCCCCGAGATGGTGTCGTTGATCTATCCGGGGTCGGTTGCGGGACGACAGGATATGGACCTGACGGGGGGGTCGGCGAGCGCGTCCTCGTTACCGCCTGCCAAGGTACGGTGGACTATTGGGCAGGTGAGGGAGCTGGCGGTGTTGTGTCTCCGCTTTGAAGCGCTCGCGAGTGCACGCGTCTTTCGCCCCTATCCGAAACGCAAGGAGAGCATCCCGCCGCCCTCCCAGTCCCAGCCGTTCCAGCCGTCCCAACCACCGCCACCGGGATCAGAGCTCTCGGAAGACGAACGATTCGGGCCGGGCTACATGTACGGCGACCCGGATCAGTTGTTACCCCCAATGCACGACAAGATGGGCGAGTTGGAGATCATGATGGTGTTGGATTCGTTGCTGACACGACTCGAAAACGCGGCGTCGGCGATGGCGATGGCGGTGGTGGTGGAGCGTATGGGGGCGATGCAGACGCGGGGGGGATTGGACGAACGGACGCTGAGCTTGATTTCGTCGTCGGTGCTTCGGTGATCGTTGGCATATATTATTCGTTTCTCGTTTCATTCCCTTTTACTTCTTTTTTTTTTCCCTTGCCCTTTTTGTTGTTGTTCGTGTTGTTGTTCGACCTCGTTTTTTCTGCTTTGTGACGGACCACTTTCCTCCCGTGGACTTGTTCTTTCGTTCTTTTTTTTTTGTGGCATTGTTGTATGTAATTGATATGCCTGTGTTCATCGTATATGTTGTGTAAGTATTCATCATATGGGGCTTTTGTTTTGTTTCTGTTTCTTTCTTTTGTACTTGATGGTTGTCGAGTACTTTCTGGAATACTACGCGCGATAACGGGAACAAGTTTGTGTCACTGCCAACCTCACCACGAATTTGTTCATGAAGGAGTTCTACGCCAACGCTTGGTGGAAACAGCTCGTCTGACTCAGGTACCCTGGGTCGCTAGGCTGGAGCGGGTGACGTCCATAATTAAAAAAGATCGATCAAAAGTCGATCCACCTAGGGCCGTCGATTGACAACCTCAGTTCCTGGAGATCAATTTCTAAATTCACGGAAGTCCTCGCTGACAAGTTTTATCTATTGACCTTGACAACGATTGTGTTTCGGTCGGTCGTCCGCTTCGCAGCGCCTGGGCGCGGGAGCAATTCTGGGCGGTCACGGATGAACAACACCTCCATCGAATCGCACGTCATCGGTTGTAGGTGTCTCCGCGGCTACACCGTACTCGTGGCACCCAATGACTTTGACCATAGCAAAAAGGCGCACTCGTCCTTACGCCCTTCGAGGCTGTAGAGGTATGTTGTCTCGACGTTGCGACCCGACGTTTCCTAAGCTCGCTTCGAGCGGCTCAGAGTCCTCGCTGTTCCCCAACTAATCTCTGTTTTTGATTGTCGTCGTCTTCCATCGCGAGAAGGGACCGGGCATTGATACACGTGAAATCGATGAGGGTCAAACTTGGGTTCGGTCCCAACGTGCAACTCGTTGATCGACGACGCTGTCCAAATTCATTGGATACCTTTTGATTATCCGAGCCGATGGCATGACTAGCTCCGAGAGAGCTCTCCGGGCAATAGAAAGCTTGGAAGCTTTTCTCGCCAGAACTAATCAAGCACTATCCTGCCACCTCTACAGACAACAGGGAGCACGCACCCTTTTCGTCTCTGTCAGCAGCGATTGCGACGAAGTGGTATCAGTTCCGATACCTCTTCGTAGTCGACGACGATAGTAGTAATCATCGAACTGTCTCGAGGGGGTCGCTTGCTCTCGGAATCACGCTGTTGTCTAGCTGTTTCGCTCCGTGACAATGTGATCCGCTCAGCCTAAATGGCCACGGTGTCACTAGTACTGATGTCAGGATTGACCATCATGACCGCGAGGCAAGAGACAAAGAGGAAGATCAGACTGGTCCCACTGGTAATAAGGGACGTAGGGAACACCGGAAATGGGATACTTGGAGCCGACTCTTGCCTGTAAGTAGGCCCATGATGACGATGGGCCATCCAGTGTTTGAAATGTCACAAAGCCGTGCATGGCGCCGCCATAGCCATGAACATAGAGAATGGCGTTCCCAAACTAGACTCGAACTTTGAGAGTTGTTCTGACCAATGAGGCTATGATCGGTGACGTTAAGTATGATTGGCTGTTCGGTCTTTGAAAATCGAAATTCTGAGCCGAGCGAAGGTAATCTCTGTTCAACTGATTGTGAAAGCATAGGGCCATTTATCTCCGTCACCTGCCTCCCCTTCGGCATACATATCTACACCGCCAATTCATATACATAGCTCTAACTCCTGATCGAGCGACTTCATCGATAATGTCTTGCGAGTAATTTCTGCCTACTTCATATTCGAGACTCGGAAGTCGAACAACTCGTCAAGTCGTTTTTTCGCTACGGAAGGTGTAAAATCTATGGTTTCCGCCAGAGTCATCAAGTCGCGTCGTCGACTTCGTCCGCTTGGGCCGGGGCCAGTCCATTTTTTTACTAAGCTCGTAATTCATCCTTGTTCGACTACAATCCTTGCATCGAAACACAATTTACCGGCGGCTTTTGCCCACCTTTCCTTGGCATTAGCGTACGCCGAAGATGAACCGCGCTGGAGATCAAGATGATCGTAAAGATAGCGTCGGTACCAACGACTCGGTGTAAGCACGCTGGCTTAAGACTGTTAGGTATGCACGTGTATTAACTTATTTCAAGCTTCGCTTCTCATTCAGGCCGGGCGCCCCCCAAACATTGATAATTAATCGCGCCCCAAGTTGTTTCAATGATGGCGTGACTGGCAGGTGGCTTCAAGGTGGCTTTCGCCATTTGGGTACAGTCGACTCCCTCTTACATATTGCATTGCCACTAACCAACTCAACGTTTGTCTTCCACTTTGGAATCAATGATAACATGTGGGCTCACTCGGTTTGCAAGAGCCTTGCCAGCGTGTATGTAGCCGTTCATCATAGCTATGTTCCCTGCTGACTTGGTCCGGTGACCCCGGTTTTGCAGCACACAAGTTCGCACTAGCGGTAGTGCGTCGCCGGCACACCCCCACGGCAGACGTTTCAGAACAACCTTCGGTCGAACAAATTAGGCTGTGACACGTAAAATGGTTGTAATGTACTAATCTGCAATTTGCGCCTATAAAAGTTGTCGGGCGGGACGACGATTCCCCTCCATAACTCCTAAACGAGGGAGGGAGTATCGCTTGTCATGATACACCATATAGGCAAGACGCTTATCGTGTCATGCTGCCTGCCATTATTGGCTCGCACTCGAGTTTTCAGTCTTTCCGATCTGAATTGGACACTCCGCAACCAGAACGGTTCCATTGTTGTCCCGGCCTCTCTACCCTCGCAGGCTCACATTGACCTTTTCAATACGGGTGTAATCAATGACCCTCTCTTGGGTATTAACGGTGAAGTCGGATACATTCAAAATACAGTACCTAATGCTCATTCGAATGCAGAATATACGGAACGATGGGTCGTGAACGACAATTGGACGTATACGGCCGACTTAACTTCATTCGCGCAATCCTTTGAGAGTGGTGAATCAGAAAGAATACTCCTCTTATTCTACGGGATCGACACGATTGCGAATATAGTTCGTGGTGTTTTGGTGGCATGCCTTATTGTGACTAAATTGGTATGCCCAGACCTTTGCTGGTCACCCAGTCGCTTGGGTCAACAACCAGTTCCGAAGGTATACCTACGACGTGTCTGGCTATCTAGAGTCACCCATTGGGGGCGATAACAATTTGACGATTGCACTTGAGAGTGCTTGATACTATGGGTTGAATGTCACAGCAAGACCGGATTCTGAGGCATTATTTGTCGTTACTGTCTTTTTCAGGTAAGTTGGCCACGTGGGAAATTGCTCCCAAACACACCTCAACCTCCGGTCGTCCATAGCACTTTAACACAATGCCGGAATTCAAAGAAAAGATACCATTCACCTTGTAGAGACATATAGAATCATATGTATCCCGAGAGGACCGGTGAGGAAATTTGAACTTCTTTGTTTCGGAAATTTTTTGGGGGTGGGATCTATAGCCTTCGGTTGTCCCGGAATCGAATCATTGGGTCTCGGCGAGGCAGATGGTATTTTTTTTTTTGAATTCCGGCGTTGTGTTGAGGTGCTGTGGACGACCAGAGATGGGGCATGCGTTTGAGAGTAATTTTCCCATGGCCAACTTACGTGAAAAAGACAGTAATGTGAGCTGGCTGTACGTTATTGCTAATACAATAGTATCGCGTACTAATTCATCTTACCCAGTTCGAATATCCCAACGCTCGTGAGTGGATCCGCAAGATCAATGACGATTTTGGGTGGGATTGGGTGAATGGCGTCGCAATTTGCATCTCGTCAAAAGCAAACTGATTGCTTTTCTAGGGTCCTGCATTCGTGCCCAGCGGCGTATATAAGCCTGCGTACCTCGTCACGCTATCCGAGTTTGATACCCTGCTTGAATCGCCTAAGGACCCCACGTACCCCCGCATCAGCAATACGATTCTTTTGTACGAGACGTCGGTCGACATTTACAAGTATGGTCAAAACATCTCGTTTGTTGACCAGTCGGCAGACTGGGTCGTCAACGTCACGTTTGGCGTTCGCTCCGTCAAGTCGTACGCGAACCCAACCGTGACACTGTCGATTCCGGAGCTCGATATCACATCGGAGCCCCTCACACTGGGCTCGATTGCGGTGGGGACAGGAGCGACGACCTACGTGAGTGTGAACTGGTCCGTTCCTGATGGCATTCCCGAAAGATGGTACCCATTCGACCTCGGCGCACCTAACTTGTACAAATTGACGATTGTGCTGGATCCCTTGGGAAGTGTCCACAGAATGGGAGATTACGATGCGTTCATCACGCAGACGATCACCACTGGGTTCCGTACCATCCAATTAATGCAGACTCCTTATTCCGAGGAGGAGATTGCTTCACGGGGTATCACACCGGGCGACCAATGGCACTTCGAAATCAACGGGAAGGCGTTTTATAGCAAGGGGACGAACATGATCCCCTTCGATCCATTCTACACTCGCATTAATCCAGAAGCTGTCCGTTGGGTCTTGGAGAGCGCCGTCCAAAGTGGTCAGAACATGGTAGGTGCAATCCGACTGTGACGTTTCGGTGTGCAGTCTTGGCTGATGTGGATATCCATAGCTTCATGTTTGGGGAGGTGTTTACCAACCGTCAGACGCAGCGACAGATGGTGGTCTGTACGATTTCTATTCGTTGTGCGACGAGCTGGGCATCCTTGCTTGGTCCGAGCTCATGTTCTCTGACGCTTTATATCCCATCAATTCCTTCTTTCTCGAGTCCGTCGAGCCCGAGGTCAGACAGAATATTCGCAGGGTTAACAGACATCCGAGCAATGTACAATGAACTGGTTCGAACGAGGTCGAGGGTATCATCATCATCGGGAATGCGTCAGTGGCGAACAGCACACATTATCTCGACGAGGTGAGGGACACGAGGCAACATCCATGCTTGGACGACGACATATCTCAGGCTGTTACCAGTTCGTTTATTTGTTCCAGGATTATTTGCACGGTGTCGTCCTCTCGGAAACGAACTCGGTGAGTCCATTTACTGTTTCTTCGGCCCGGCTTGGCTGAGTACATATGTGGAGGTGCCGTACATTGACTGCTCCACTACGCATGGCGTTCTGAGTCTGGACCCTTATGTGTTGAGGTTTGAAAATGGAACACCAGGACATATCTGTGGCAACACTGGTATGACGCCGTATTTTGCATGCTGACTGACGTTCATAGCACCACTCTTCAGAACGATACAACTACGATGCGACCCAGGCATTCAACTTGAGCACATACCCAGTCTCGTGGTGAGTTCCCAACGCATCTTTGGTAGCTCATTATATCTCACCTCATAATCATAGTTTTGTGAACGAGTTCGGGTAAGTCAGCTGGTTCGTGAAACCCACATTTAACCAGTCCCTCGTAGTTTCCACTCCATGCCATCGTTCTATACCTGGCAAGAGGTTCTCGAGAACCCGGAGGACTTCGCGTTTAATTCCACGGTAGTGATGTCCCGCGACCATCATCCCCCGGCTGGCAGCCTCGCCTGGTCGAACCCCAACGCACCTCAAGGGTAATACCAGATGACGAGCGCTGTCGAGCTCTGGCTTCCAACACCAGGCACCTCGGACACCAACCAGACCTTTGCACAATGGTGCTGGAGCACGCAGCTCTTCCAGTCCATGAACATGATCGCCGAGATTGCTTGGTACAGACGCGGTGCCGGGATGGGCGAAAACAACCTCGGCAGTCTGGTCTGGCAGCTCAACGACATCTGGCAAGGCGTCAGCTGGTCGGCGATCGAGTATTCTGGCAGGTGGAAAGTATTGAATTATGGATTGGCAAGCGCGTATGCGCCTGTGATCATACAGCCGTTCTGGATGCCGGAAAACGGGACGTTGACGGTGCTTTCGACGTCAGACCGATGGGAGAGTGTGGATGGGGTGGCCCAGTTGACTTGGTATGATTGGAGCGGGCGTGTGTTGAATACCTCGACAACGTCTTTCTTGATCCCCGCCCTTAATAATTCGCTCGTCTATGAGGGGACGGGGTTAACGACAATTCTCCCTGCTGGATATAACGCGTCCGAGGTTTGGCTTCTGATGAACGTTACCGCCGAAGCCGACGACGAGACGGTGACAAATGAGTCGTATGTGAGTACCAACACTTGGTTGTCCTTCTGAGGGTTCAGTGATGCTGACCATGGTCCCGACGGCACTGACCAGTTCACGCCCGTCTCGCTCGCCTATGCCAACCTCGTCGACCCCAAGATCGTGGTGAGCGCGAGTAACGATTACAAGTTCACACTCTCGGCCAAGGGCGGGGTTGGGGCGTGGACGTGGATCGACCATCCATACGGGACCGTGGGTTATTTCGTGGACACGGTGACGGGCAGGCCGTCCAACGGGTTTTACCTAATCCCTGGCATCGACCGTACCGGTGAGTGCTGAATGCTGCACACAGTATTTTTCGTCAGTGTTGCTTGTTGCGACCTGGATCTGACACAACTCTCCTCGTCATAGTGCAATTCATCCAAAATGCGAAGCTATCATCAGTACAGCACCCTGACACAGCAGACTTCGTTGTGAGGTCCCTCTGGAATAATACACATGTCTGACGGGACCGAGTGGGTGCGCGGACTTGTTTTGTACGAGTTTCTACGTGGCTAGTTGTGTCACTCGTTTCAGTGCAACATTCATCCATTTTCAGTGGAGTGTCATTCGTTTTCAGTATACTGTCATTCGTTTTCGGTACAATGTCATTCGTTTTCAGTGCGATGCCATTCATTTTCGGTATGAGTCGCTTGTTGAACACCAGTAAGGTTGATCACGTATCCTACTACTTCTCCGAGTCCATGATCAAATAAGAGGCTCAAGGCAGGCACTGCGTCCCGCTCAACACTACCCAGAACGTCCCCTGGACAAAAGAGCCGATTCAATCAAGCGATAAACGAACTGATAAGTATGTACAGTTTATACGTGCACCTCGTGTCTTTTTCGCCATGACGATCAGGGTTCTGCAGAAGAGCCGTCTTAATGCCCAGGTTCGCACGGGCAAATTAGTGCCAGCTATTCAGAGGCATGACCGTTTCATCAAGCTGTACTAGGGATTTCCCCCCAGTGTATGGGTTGCTCTGTTCCCTCCATTGACGACCA
>JBBPQZ010000826.1:0-11870 GCA_038092795.1 Boletus rubissimus | reverse complement strand
ATGTGGTTCACACGCCCAATTCGTTGTACAGATGTATCCCAGGCATCTCACGACTGGGACACTGTTCATTGTATGCAGCTGGAACGCTCAGCCTCGTACTACACTAGTTGAACTCGACGATGCATGCGATTAGCCTACAGCAAAGCTTTGCACTCATTCCCTCCCGCTGTCTCTCGATACATTACCTTTAATTTTCCAATCCTTTTGATAACCCTTGGAAATACACCCGATGCAACACGTTCAGGAGGAGTACCTCTTGGAGGGGCTGGTTAGCGCGCCACGATGCGAGTCGATTTTTGCAGGCTGACTATGTACGATAGCGAAACTGAGCGAGATTAGATAGCAACACTGAGATCCATCGGTTAAGAATATAAGGTTTATTCGGACGACGGGGGTCCCCAAGGTTGTACCCTACGGAAAGTCATTCAGTGCCGCATGTTTACGGCAGACCGGTGCATGGGGTCCTCCTGTAGTCACAAATAATGGTCGTGTGCTTGATCTCTCTCGTTATTTCCTCCTTTCTCCTGTACCACTACATCATGGACCACATTGCGATCCTCGCGGAATCCTTGTCCGTTTCAATTTGTCGTGATTCCAAGGCGCAACAGACAGGGGGGCCCGTGTTTTACAACCTCGACCATGAGGAGTCCCGAAATCTAGGCAACACTTCTTCGGTTCAGAAAAAGCTATCATTCAAGGTAGAGATTGTCAATGGACTGCGTAATGTGGATGTTAATCTGGACGCGAGGTGAGCACTTTCTCTTTCCGACACCCGTATCTGCTCCAAGTTCTCGTTTTGTGGACAATGTCAACGGTACAGACATGTGTGACGGTCTGGTATCCTTCCTTTGGTCTTGCAGCATTTCTCATACTATCACTCCCCTCGTAGGTCCCACAAATCGTCATCGTTTACCACACAAGTTGTGTTACTAGTAGTCGCGCTTTGTGTCCCTGCTTGGGGTACTGCTCAACACCTAGATCCCACCCAACTTTCCATTCGCAAGGCATCTGGGTCTCTGACAAATAGTGTTTATTTTGTCTCTTATCCACCCTCCCCATCTATTCCTACGATTTTATTGCGTATCTATGGTTCCTCGTCAGGTTCGCTGATTTCACGGTCTCACGAGCTTCATACCCTCCACGTCCTCTCCTCGCGCTATCACATCGGACCACGTATCTATGGCACGTTTTCTAATGGTCGTATCGAGGAGTATTTCGACTCCATTACGCTGGGGCCCTCTGATCTGCGAGACCAGAATATTAGTCGCTGGATTGGTGCCAGGATGGCTGAGCTCCATTCGGTGGAGATTACCGCAGTCGAAGGACCACTGGCGGTCCGGAATTTAGAAGGCAAGAGCTGGGAAATAGGTGTCAAAAGAAACGTCAAAACGTGGCTTCCAGAGGCTCGCAAAGTGCTTGCTCATCCAAATCTGGATGAGAGTGACCGTATTGTTCTCAATCTTGACGCCTTTAGCGAGAGCTGGGTGCGATATATGCGCTGGCTGTCTCAAGTAGAAAAGGCAGAAGGTGCTAGTCGGCGCGTCTTTGCTCACAATGATACTCAATACGGGAACCTTCTGAGACTCACTGGGAAGCTAGTGGAAGGCATGCCGGAGCACCGCCAAGTGAGCGTTTCTTTCCCAACATCTACAAATATATTGACGCATCACTGAAGCTAGTCGTTGTCGACTTTGAATACGCCTCGCCCAATCCCCTTGCCTTTGATATCGCCAACCATTTTCACGAGTGGACTGCCGATTATCGCTCCTCCACGCCTCATTTGCTCGATCTTTCACGTTATCCAACAGCCCACCAGCGGCGTAATTTCTACCAAGCTTATCTCTCGCACGTTCATACACTCTCGGAAACCTCCGCGACTGAAGTTGTTGGCGAAGCGCGCTTAGCAAAGTTGGAGCGTCAAATTACCCTTTGGAGCCCTGCGTCGCATGGAATGTGGGCGATCTGGGGCATTGTTCAAGCGAAGGAGGTCGTAGAGAGAGGTCGCACGGGAAATGAAGCAGAGTTTGATTACATAGGGTTTGCAAAGTGTCGCATGGGGGAGTTCTTTCATGGAATCGTGACACTTGGTGTGTAACAGAGATTTTGTTTGTACATGTCTCAATCTGTTAATATCCTTTTTTTGCAATGAACGGTTGAGCGACGAAAAAGACAGAACTTCAATTGGAGTAAAGGAGGATGTCAGAACAACGATGCAATGCATGAACGGACATGGAGAACGTGGATATCATAACAGGAGTAAGTCAATAAGTGTCGTGAGATAAGCGTATCAAGAGCTGAAGTGGGAAGTCACGGTCGACAACTAGGTAGAAGATCAGTATGCCAGCAGTGGTTTGCAAGGGGGTAGAAGGGAAAGGGTGAAAGAGAAGAGTGTCCGACCTTCGATTCGCGCCTGCACTGAGTGTCCGTAGTACATTTTCGAGAAATTACATCCAACCCTCCGCGAGTCTCCCACTTCCAATGGTCAGCTCGGAGGTCGACCAAGGAGCATCCCCATTTGTTTCTGAGGAGTGGGCGTATGTAGGTGCGCCAGTCAAGTTGCTGCTACGAGTAAAGTTACCCCAATTGCCAGCACTCCCTGAACGGACGTGGCTACTACGTGGTATTGCGTTATTGGCGGACGCGCGTTCACTTGCCATCGTGAATGATGACGCTTGGTTCGGGGCTGATGGTGTTGAAGGAGAGGCAAAATCGAGATCAACATCGGTTCCGTTAAAGGAGTGACGAGCACTAGGATTGTTCGACGAGGCCTTATTTAAACGCTGTAGGGGGAAAATTTGAGTCATATATATATCTCCGACGTTCTCGTCGATCATACCTGATTATAGCCGACAATGTCTAGCCGGCTCGCATTGTGCCTCCCGAGGTCAGGGCCAGCTGTTAGCGGAACGGGAGATTTCATCGAGGTCTGCTCCGGGTGCGAAAGCATCAAGGCATTGCTCGCGAACGTTGGGTAAGCCGACTTGTTTTGTTTGGTGACAGTGTTCAGAGCGGACGTATCCACACGAAGAGATCCTGTGGGTGGTCGGCCATTGAAAAATCCACCAGTGGGAGACGAGACTTCCACTGGTGTAGCTTCGTTCTTCCTCTGTATGCGTTGCAGTAATGAAATCGAGGATTCATTAGGATCACTGTTTGATCGCTCGCGCATGGGGGTGTTTGCGGATGGTGGAGGAGCTCCATCGGCGCCAGGTGCAACACCAGAGACAGGAAGTTCAGTGTGTATGAAGCAACATCGCTTTCCATATGGACAGGCCCCAGAAACCCAAAATGTCTACGGAGCGCCTGAGCATGGAGTTATAAAAATCATCAACGATTCCACGTACCCTACAAATTTCGGTCTTGTACTGCAGAAACAACTGGTCAACGATGGAGACACTTGTGACCTGGAAAGATTACCTTCGGGTGTCGAGCCACCGTGCGGAGCTCTTCCTCTCCATGAGCAAACTGGCATTTCGTGCCGTACCGGCATGATCCTTTCTCCTCCCAAGACCTGCATAACTCTGTTTTGTATAATCCTAGCTTGCGGTTGTTCGCGCTGGGTCCGCTACCGGCCTGCGACCCTCCATTAGAGCCACCAGTGTTTGTAATTCCGATCGTCTGGCTCGGTAAAGCCCCATACGGACCAGTGAACTGAGCCTGTAATCGGCTCACAGCTGCAGCGACATCTGGGGCGTAGCCATCGGGCGGCGCATAAAACTGGTTAGCATACAGACCTATGGCTGCCGGCGCCACAGCGGGAGGGTATAAACTATGAGCAGCTGGGGCGAAAGCTTGGCTACCCAAGAGTGCTAGAGTAGTAGCATCCCTGAGCGCAGACGGGTCAGACGCAGAGTGTTGGTGGGTAGCCCGGAATACGTTGTGTTGCTGCTGCACCCGGGTAACGGCTGGATGGTGACCATCCGCATGGGGTAGGACCATATCGTAAAGCTGTTGTGCAGTACCCAGAGAGAGGTGGGGGACATGGCCCGCCGCATAGCCAAGACCGGTTGGATTAGGAAGTAGAGACTGCGGAGGAAATGCGCGTTGGGGCTGGCGATAGGAGGCAGGTGGGACCCCATCGGCTAGTCGACCTTGAACAAAGTGTTGAGTTCCAGGGATGCCCTGTGCAGCGGGGAAAAAAGCTCGTGGCCCTGCCGCATAGTCAGTTTCTACTTCGGCTGCTAGAGGCCCTTGTACGGCGCGATAACCGTATTGTTGCTGGCCACGACCGAAGGCGCCGGTACTAGCCAACGAAGGATACGTCGGCTGATCTGGTGAAAAGGGTTTATCACTTGCGCCTAAGAGGTCACGATAGTGGGAAGAAGACCATTGGTGAGGGGGAAGAACGTTGTCTCCCGGTTGAATCGTTCCCGTAGGCTCCTCGCCTGCTTGCTTGAGACGACGCAATTCAGCCGACGACAATCCCCCACTGAACGAATGTGGGCGCTCCTTCGCTTCACCACCAGCGGCAACCTTCAGCTGGGGAGGTCCCCGCAGGGTGTGGCTGGCTGAAGACAACGCGGACTCGTGAGAGTCTAGGGTATCCGTGGAGGATACTCGAGAATGAGAAGGTGAAAGCTGATGATCCGAACACTGGGGTGATGAATCGATGCTGGCATCAGAAGCTGTTTCCAGGGGGCTAGCTTCGTTATATTGGGCGACCACCGCAGCGGCGAGCTTGGATTGAGGCGGAGTCTTCATGGGACCGTGAACATCGTCTGCAAGTTCTGCAACTGAACCAAGTTTCAGTCTGGCGATGTCCTGCGCAAGATCCCACTCCGAGGCTGCGCCGGCATCGACTAACTGGCCAGTCCCGTTGAATCGCCAGCGGTGGCCACCGTTGTTGGAGGCGGTGACATGACGCTCAGAGCGGTTTGATTCTACTGGATAGCCTGGCTTCTCGGAGATGCTGGTACGAGGAGGCATGGAAGATGGTTTCTGAACTGCAAGTAAAGATGTAGGCCGAAAGCTCGAAGACAATTCTGTGGGAGAGTCTTGCGTTGCGGATAAATTCCAATTTTTCTGGAAATGCACTGGCTAAGCAAACCTGACACGAGGTATGCACGAGTACTTACCTCGGGTGCGATTTCGTTATTCAGCCGTTGTATTTCGCGTGGATGCGTCCAGGCAAGTGTGCCGGATGATTGCGCACGGGTGGGGAAAGATATCGATGAAGCTGATTCGCGTGCAGTGTACAGACTGTCCGTTGATGCAGTAGTACTGGGGACCACCTTTTGCATTTAAATCTGGGTGATCGACAGGGTTGGAAGTCGGTGAAGGGCAGAGACGGGGATGGACTCACCAGTAAATTAGAGTGGATGTGCGTCCAATGATGAATGCAGGATAAAAAGGTGCTTGAATTGGTATGAGGCAATAATCAAGTGATGCTATGGATATAGGATACGATGCTGAGCTGCGTAATTGACAAGATAGATAGGGCCTTCGTCGACCTTTTGACCAGCTGAGAGGTAGAAGGACGAGCAGCAAAGATCTAGGAAGAAAGCACAAGATAGGTATAAAAAGATGAGCGGGAACGAGGCGTCAAGGGGTCGTGAGCACTCTGGTCGCGTGTTGTGGATCAGGACTCAGGCAGAGCTGCCAAGGTATGGATAAGCTGATGGTGGTTGAGGGTTTTGAGTGTGATGGTAATGGAGTGAGGTAAAGGGGAGGTTAGTAGACTGTGCAGGGTTTTGATCACAACGTGCCCTTGTCGAGGCGACGTTTGTCAAATAATTATGAAGAACGTGACGAGGAGAGAAACCGCAGGAAGGACCAATACCCGTTGGAAGCTGGAATTAGAACACAATACGAGCACGTTCAAGTGTTCGTCGCCGTCGTCGTACCGAGACCTGCAACACACTGTCGTAGATGGTTGTTGTCCAGTTGAAAAAAAGAGCGAGGGGCAAGCGCACTTAGACTGGTGTCAACAGGCGCACTGGTTTCGCCAGTCGTGTCGTAACGGTCGGAGCGGTTACTAATAACGGCTACGAACTTCCTCGCCCCCATCAACGCGGCGCTGTCATTCTCATCATCCACCGCGACACCCGCAGTCACGACGATCCACATCCTCGAGACCCTGTACCGGGCGGATGCCCAGTTTCCTCGACAACCACTGGGTCACACGGCATACCGTGTGTATATCATGATGCCTCCCCCGAGTCCTCAAGTCTGCAAACGTGTGCACACACGAACGATGGCCTCAGCCCGCGCGCTAACCCCCCAATGTACCTGCGACACGTGTACTCACACGCCCATCTCGAAATTCAATCGCAGCAGTTCCCCATTAGATAGCTTTGACTGAGCATTAGTACAGTCGCTCTCGGCCCGTTTATGTGGAGCGATGAATTATATGGCACTCGCGTCGGGCAGCAGCCCCACGATACATGTATACAGTATACTGGTGACCCATTTCTTTTACGTGTACCCTCCCTCCCACAAGAACACTGCCAATCCTCAAATGCCTCCGAAATTCGCGGACTTTGAATTCGCTCGATGAAACAAACCATCTCTCGGACGAAACCTTGCCTTGCTCGTCCCCATCGTATTTTCTGGTCGAGGTGGTCCTCTGCGATCGCCGTGGGATTCACCCATACCACAGGCGAGATTATCATTCGGGGATCAAACCAACAGCGCCCAGCCTGGATATTATCTACCTATTACACCGCCATCGGCTAGCACGCTGATTCAATCAAACCAAACGGATAGCGAACGCAGACGCTTGGTTGTGTGTGACACATTACCTTCTCCCGATCTTCGAGTAAGTAATGCAGTTTCTCTACGGACGGCGTACATGCCATACAGGGAACTCCTTACTCGGGTGAACAACGGAACACCATCTCTATAGGAGTCAGCTGATGATCACATCTGAACATGCGGCTCCCACGAGGCCTCGAATTTCAAGTCTCATGGGAGGAATGGCACGAGGATTACCCTTCTACTTCGCTTGTAGGCATACTCAAGGGTCAACAGAAGCGGCGATCTCAATCAATCCTAATTTGAAGCGAATAATTTGTTTTGTTCGTTAGGGGGTCAACACAACTCTTCATTTTGGCGGGCCGGGATGACGGAGGTTGGGGAGTTTACCTTACTCGCCTATCAAGTGGCATCAGCAAATGGAACAAGGCATCCAGTACATGCGTATATCAATGGTCATACATCAACTATATGTGCGTGTCAAACCTACATTACCCCATGTTCCCTGTGCGAACGCATCGAATCAAGCATCTGCGAGGTCAGAATCATAAGCACACTCTCGGATAGCTATGGTGGGGAATCCTTACAATACGATGTGCCGACCAACATGGTGGAAAGGCTTTGCAACTGATCTTCGTCAAATGACAATTGGTCTTTATGCCACGTATCCTAGCCAAGTATTATAATGCGTGTCCACTTAGCTAGAGGAAATGTCATACCTGGTGTGTCTACGTAGGAAGCGTGGCGTTTAGGTGTCAATCGATAATCAAAGGGAACCTTCGTACCTTCTTGAATTCGGAGGCACAGTGGCGTATTGTTGTGGAAATCGGAGGGGGATCGGTTGCATGTCGGGCGAGCACTGAAGGTATACAGTCGGTTAAAATTGAACTACATTATGGCAACGATGAAAGGAATACGGCCGACCTTCTGTGAGAGGAGGCATCCAAGATCCAACCGAGTAGGGGAAACTTTCAATCAAGGCACAAAGCCCAAGGATGGCAGAGTGCAGTTTCTTCATCGATTCACCATAATTGGGTGCCGATCGCGAGGGCAACTTGACTGTACGAGCCAGTGAGATGAATCGATTCTGTTGCAGAAGTGTCAGTTAGTTTTAGAAGATGTGTTATTCATTGGGTACCTTGAGGGGTATGATGTTCTGACGCTGCGAGCAACGTACTATACCGGACAGCGTCTTCGAGGACATCTCGCGAACTTCTACGTTTTCATCCGCTAGACATTCAAGGAGTACATCCATGACCTTTGAGACACCAGCGGGAGAGATCATCAATAGATTACGATAGAAGAACATCACCAGTGTTGGCAATGTATGTAGCCGGATGCGCCAGGACTGTCACAGTTCCGTGATATCTCAGCTGCAAGTGAGAGCTACTTCACATACCTTGGAAAATTGTATTGCTTCCACCAGCTTCTCTAGAACAGCCTCTGCAAATGTAGCTGGCAAGTAAACCCCAGACATCACCTGCAACACTGCACTGCTATATTTCTGTAATTCTGGATTGTCATTAAGCTCCGACATGTTGAGTATTTCGGGCCTGCCAACGTGAGCGACTCTGCATGCGACAGTTCAAAAATGGCAAACGTACAGCATCTTCATGGCTGACGGAAATGCGAGACATGCCTCAGCGCCATGAAAAGAAACCCATAGCCACAATAGCACTTCGAGGAAGGTCAGTGACGTGATATCCTAACGCATATGACTTACTCGTGAGACCAACTTTATCAAACTGGTTACCAATCAGATGAGGTCGATGAACCTATGGTCAAACACTTGCCTGAGACTGAGATACTCGTGGAGGGGGGAAACGCTGATCCTTCCACTCAGCAAACTGCTGAATAATCTGCTGGAATCGATCGTCGAATACACTTTTGCTGTAAAGTGGCTCAAATATAGTCAGACAGAAGCATAGAACGTGCTCACCGAGTACCAAGAGGGTCCGGAGTTTCACTACAAGAAGCCAACAGTGCAGCCACCGAAGGGTGTGATGGACGCCACCTATTCCTTGCGATGATATAAAGAGCACTTGCTATAGTGTTACGAATCTGTGCAAGTCCTCAAGTCAGTTGGGCGCAAAGACTAAGCATGCCGGAAGGTATAACCTCTGCATAATTCGAGTCTGCGTTGTCGAAGAACAACGATACATAATTTTCTGAGATCGGATTAAATCGAACCCCCATGGCATCCATTAATACGGTGACGGCATTCAATGATTTTGTAACTGAGATGGTGTGAGCAGTGCAACTTAAAATTCATGATTATGGCGATATACCTGCAAATGCTGAGTCTCCCTGGAAGTCTAGTTGGAGAGACAGAATCCAATCCACCAAAGGCTTGTTTCGGCGAGGATCGCGGTCTTCCAGTATCGTCTTCGCACCGAGCAACATCAGCGAGGTGGGGCGAACAACAATGAGGAACGCTCACTTGAAGGAATGAGATCCAGTAGACCACAGTATCCGGTCGAGCTTGGGAGAGTATCTGGTCGAGGCGAGGCACGAACCAACCCCAGAGGGCACTAAGACTACGCTGGGACCAGTGCTTGGATCCTATGGCACTTGAGTACATGAAAATATAAGTCGCAATTAACATACCGCGAAGTAAGCCAGTTAGGATTTCAGCAGCCGCAGCCTGTTGGAATTTATCTGTATTGGTAAGTAGGGGCTCTACTATGTCGAGGAGGTCTTGTAGGGTAGCATCCTCAAACATCTTGGCTGTGGGTTTTTCGTATGTTAATCGTCAGTTTGACCTGTTCGTATGAAAGACGGACCGATAGACTTGATAAACAAAACATTTTCTGGACGCAAATCGGAAGCACCGGCATTGTTGTCTGTTTCCTGGCTCCACAATGCAGCCAGCTTTGAGTAGTAGTCTTTACCTGTGTGCTCACTTATGATGGCTAACGACTCGGAGGATGATGCATCCCACACAATAGGTTGCGTGGAGTCGGGCGTGGAGTATCCTCGAATGGTTGCGGTCCATGCCAAAAATCCAGTCTCGAGTTTGTCAACAAAAGAGTCGCTGGAAAACTGTCAACCCGAGCTCAGTATCCTACTGGTTGTGCTTACTTGGGCCCAACAGGCTTGTGGAGGGTGCTCAAGAACTGGGTGTGATCACTGATGGTAATTTCCCTGGATAACGGATTTCGCCATGAACAGAGCCAAAGTTCCTCGTCATTCTTTGCATAGGTCCTCATTTTGATAAAAAGTGATTCCCGCACAATGCCCCTGGGAGCAATGATCACGTAGAAACCATTGTGTATCAAAAATATAAATAGTACTTACTGCTGCGCATTGAGCCGAATTGAAGGCTGAACACTTGTCGTTTGCTCCATCAAGAACCTCACCGCGTCAGGCGGTGTGGGTGCGTCTCGTCTCATAAGCCCGAGAATGACAGTGGTGGCCATTTGAACATATCGCCACTGTGATAGAGTGGTTATCAGTCGGAAATATGACGATAGGCGAGGTACGAACATGAGATGTAGGACGGACAGCAATGCCAAGCACAGATTCCATCTGAGAAACGAAAGACGAATCAGCATTGCACAATGTTAATCCAACTCACATAGGCGTAGACCTACCGTACGCTCATGCTCCTGGAGTTGTTTCTGAGCTCTCTTAGGGGCTATTGCTACAGCAGTTCTCCGCAACTCGTTGTCAATATTACGAGCATCGAGTTCCACTTCAAGATCACGGAGGGCGGCACTGGCTCTGGGGACGTCCGCAGAATACACAGCTGTGCGGACGGCTTCTTCGTTGAGGTGAATGAGGCAGTCGGAGGAATTCGTCGAGACCAACTTTTGGACCGAAGGCTTCGAACAACGTCCTGGTCAGTCGAGGTATGGTAAGTGTATTAAATCCATACTTTCTCCTCATGTTGGCATTCCAGCAAAGAAAGCAAGTATCGCCTTTGCAACCCCTGATCTGCGAAGGTGTGAGCATAGCGACAGCAGACATTTAGTGTCATACCAGCCATTATGTATGCAGCTTTTCCGATGGAATGATTCAGTGTGGGGCATAGTAATGACAGACGGACCACACTAACTTGTTCCCTTATTTCCAAGCACGTAAAGAGCGCCTTTCATGCGATCAGGGTTGTTCCCCTTGCTTAAGGAATCGAACATTGTTGGCAAGATGTACTTCATGGATCGCACGTAGTACTGTCCCCGCTATCAGTTTACATACGAGCACAGCGCGAGGCAGCTTACACCGCATATGTTGTGTAGGACATTCTGTGCGAGACTGTAGGAAAAGTCAAGACGATGGTCCAGAGGAACAATCGTCCACGTACCGCCGCACCCTGGTATACGGTGATAGACAAAGCTCCGCCAAGTCGTCCTTTAGTAATCGATCATCCAACTCTGAGCGCCGGCGATACAGAGCGTGCATGTACAGGCGGGTAGAATGGTAGAGTTGTGCCCGCTTAACCCAAATAACTCGTGCATTGTCTTTTTGACGCGCAGACATGCGATTCACTCTGCACAAGGCAACTTAACCGCTCAGCTACACGAGAAAAGAGGAAAGGACTGGACGTACTCTCGGGACTGGGAAAAATTCTTCTGCAAAGTTGTGAAGTCTCCTCTACTCATCCCATAGTCGAGGAAGAACGTATCAAGGGCTCTGACCACTGCAATCACAGCATCAATGTGGTCCTCCTCGCCTTGGTCTTGGCGCAACTTGGTTGCAGCAAGGTGTATGAGATTCCCGAACTGGGTCCGCAGATTCACTACACGCTGGTAGCGTGGATCTTGTGGATCCGTCAAAACTAATCCTGCTTGGACATCCAATTGGTCGACGATGAGTGCTTCTACATCGACATCCGGATCGGAACAGGAATTGGCAACTTCCTTGGGAGCCTCCTTGTAGATTGTGGGCATGCCATTCCAGACTGCCTTTGAGAAAGCCAGATACCTACTCTCACAGACGTTAGTAGAGTTACAACCAAACCATACCACAACACCCACCGACAGAAATCGTTGCAGGCAACGCTATCCCATCTACCAGAAGAGTTAACGAGGGCCTCGAGCTTGTCGAGTGTTGGGGAGGCAATGCGGTCTAGGATTTCGAGCACGAAGTCGACCTCTTCCGCGTTTGGAACTAGAGTATTTCAAGTAAGCCTCTGAAGGGAGCTGGTGCGACGATGTCATCTTACCATGCCATTCGAG
>JBBPQZ010000825.1:0-11872 GCA_038092795.1 Boletus rubissimus | reverse complement strand
TATGTTGTAATGGGTGGTAGGTTGATGTTGACTGCAGGGAACGGAAAACATTTATACCAGTTCAAGCAGTTTTTAGTAAAGATGTGGTAACTATGTATTGCATTTGTGCATGATACAAGCTACAGAAGGTATATGTGTAGTTTTATGAGGTTTTTCGCTCAATAGTTGTAGCTTAGTTTAAGGAGTTTGCGCTCAAGTGTAGTCATACATTAATGATAGACTACTTAGTATTAGTTTAACGAGGTTTTCGCTCATTAGCTCCTGAGTTGAATCACATTCGCATAGTTTTTACGGATATAGGTTTCGCAGTAAGGATTTAAGTAGGGGTAGAAATACACAAACATGGATAAATAAATTCATAGCATATAGTAGGGGGGGGGTGGATACTAGGTGTCTCCCATCGTGGGTAGTGTCAGTGTTCCGGTTACAAGCCTGACTCTAAATAGAGTCAGTCTGCAAGCGCTATGAATAAATTTATTGGATGCACACCTACTAGTCTGGCAGCCAATTGAACCACCAATGGCTTAGGACACATAGGGGGGCTAGAGTACTCATCAAAGGGTACTAGACGAGTTTCTGATCACGGACAATAACAATATCATAGTAGATCAGAAAAAAATATTAGTATGGGGAGAGTGCGTACCATTGTCTGCGCACTTGAACGATGGGGGGGTACACTGGGGATCCACCCCAAGGGTTTCTGAACGTTTAGACAAGGCTTATATATGGTTATCAAGGTGGGTTTGCTGCAGCTAGATGATTATGTGATTTATTTGTGTGCTCAGCTAGCATGCACAGTATTCTTGGGCATTGAATTGTGGGCGAAATGAAGAGGGGGCATGTTTCTCATTCATTCACCTGTTTATAGACTAGTGTACGTGATATTAACACAGCTAGATCTATTTCTGGGTAAAGGTTCCGGGCTGTTTCATGTCCAATTTTGGACATAGGGGTGTTTTCGGGTGGTAAGTACTCACTCCAAGACAGCTGTACATCTCAGGCTATCACGGTTTCTAGTCTACTATCCTTAGTAGAATTGGTATATAAAGCTTGAGTTGCCCTTGAGTGTGTGCTTAATCCGACTGGATTGTGTGCTCAAGGTACTTGGTATTTTGAGCTACACTACTACACACTTAGCGAACACTGCCGAAGTGTTGCACAACTTGTAGGTAAGTACTCGTACAAATAAATAAAAAGGGTAAGCATGGTAGGTATGAGAATAAAAAAAAGAAATTTGTCGCCCGAAGTTTGAGCGAGACTAAAAAAAGAAGAAAAAGGTAACATAATAAACTTGAGATGGACTCGTGTTATGACTCTCGATACTAAAAATGGTTAGGTACAAATGGAATTAAATAAAACACTCGAAGCGCTGGGTTTTTCCAAAAATTCGGATTGCATAGACTAAGGAATAAAATTCAAACAGTTAGAATTTTCGAGACAATATTTAGTTAGTAACCCTCAACAGAGAGCGGGGTACATAGGGAGGCGGTACAATGTCGGCATCACCATACTTGAAATAAAATTTGTCCTGTTTGGTCTTGAGATGCTGAGCAGTACGGAAAGAGCTCGCGTTTGATTGCAGCGTCGGTTTGATGCAGGGTAAAGATTCATCGAGAGCGTCCCAGCTGAGGAGGGATCCAACGAGGTCTTCGTCTGGGAGGGGAAGCTGTAATATAAGGTCGATAGTCTTAGTGAGCTCAAGCTTGCTGTGAAAACGGAGTATTCCACAGGCTGATCTCATGAATCCGGTTTCTTCAATGGAGTAGATCAGGTTCGCACTGGGTGCGCGCTGTTGGAAGAATTCAGCACGGTCGACGTATGCAGATGCACAGGTATTGCTATCGATGAAATAGATCTGTAAGTCAGATCTCATACATTCTGCGACCTGCTGAGGGGTTAGGATGGCGTGAACTGCATGCATTAAATTTAACATGTCCATTCACATTTCTCGGAGTTCTGGGAGTTTATCCTGGTAGTCAGTGCTCCCTTGGAAGACATGGAGTTTGTACGCCGGAGTCCTACCAAAATAGATACATGGCGGGTACTGCATAAATACTTTGCTAGTAGAAATGGCGTTGTTAGTGTTACACTGCGCCTCGATATACCTCTTCATATTGGTATACAGGCACATGGCATAGAAATCAGCCAGTTCCAGGTACTGGACTGGAAAGGTGCCATAGAACGGAGGGGAAGTATAATTGCTGTTGTACTCAAGGGCCGGAATAAATCCTGTAGTGATAGGGCACTCAATTAATCGGCAATGGTCAGTACCATCGAAGTACCCGCTTTGAAAAGACCACAAGATGACAAGAGTCACTAAATGTGATATTTGAGTCAAAGAAATGGAATTCCGAAACTAGAGAATACAAATGAGGTTCGACTACTTATATACTGTAGCTACTGACGCACGGACCATGTTTAGGGTCGGGGCGGAGGGTCGTAGAATGTTGTAGAATGATTACGTAATAGTGACGTCATGGGAAATAAGGTAAGGAACTAAGTGGATGAATGGTGGGGGCGAGATTAATGGATCTGATGATAAGGAGATAAGATAAGATAAGATCTCTGCACCCAAGCAGATGCATTGAATCCTGGCGTAGAGTCCACATGACTAGCGAAGGAAAAACCATTGAAGGAAGACAGGGGCTTCGTATGAGTATTTTTTTAGAACGTCGACATTACCAGAGCCTTGTCTCGTTTCATTACCCCCTTCTCATGGTCAAACTCCCGATCGACCAGAATGCCAGTGAGCTTGGGTTCTGTTCGCGGGGTGGGTATCTCGAAGAGCACATCGGGGAGGTGGTTGAGCGACGCCGCGAATGATTTGAAACTGCTATTGCTGAAAAGAGGGGTTTTCTTGGTGCAGAGGGGGCAATTGCAGGGTTCTGAGGAAGGGCGCACAGCAGCCGCATTACCTTGGGTTACCCGTATAGCCTCGGGATTTCGTCGATGGAAGTCGTCGATTTTCTTGGTGGCATGGGTTAAATTTGTTTTGGGTTCCCACGTTCGTTCCTCTCATGGGTAACCCTTCCAGTGTACCAAATACTCGGTTTTGTTTTGTTTTGTTTGCGAGTCAACGACTTCTTGCACCTCATATTCCTCTTCTTGTTGGACGACAACTGGAGGGGGTGGTTTTGGCTCGGCCTGGGTGGGGTAGGTCCTGGATTTGTATGGCATGAGAAGGGATTCGTTGAACACCGGATGGATCCCCTCCATGTTTTTGGCAGCTCTAGTTCATATGCTGCTGTTCCTACTTTGGCTTTCACCTTGAATGGCCCGTATCGCTTTTCGTCAAACTTTTTTGTCGGCCTGTCGGTCTTAATGTTTTTTGCCTCCAACAAGACCTTTTGACCCGGTTTGTACTCCTCCACGTTCCTGGCCTTCTGGTCATGTGATTTCTTCATCAACTCTGCTGCTTTCTCCAACGCCTTCTTCACGGTTTCATAACTGGACTTCATTTGTTCAACAAACGTTGTCGTGGATTCGTTGCGGATTTCTCTTTTTTGGGCCAGTATGATGGGTTGTTGGCCGAAGTTGAGGATGAATGGGGATACACCTGTCACGCTTGTCGTCTGGGAGTTGTGGGCGAACTCTGCTATGGCTAGCCAGTCGACCCAGTCTGTCTGGCGATGGTTTACGTAGATCCTCAAGTACTTTTCTACTTCTCGATTGATCCGTTCCGTTTGTCCGTCTGTCTGTGGGTGGTACGCTGTAGATGGGTTGGCTTCGATCTTCAGGAGGGTATAGAGATCTTGCATGAATGATGACATGAATTGTGGTCCTCGGTCCGATATCACTTTTCAGGGTGTCCCGTGTAGTTTAAACATGTTGTCTCGGAACGCCATGGCTACTCCTTGCGAAGTGATCGTATCGGTGGCCGGGATTAGGTGTATCATCTTCGAGAATCGGTCGACCATGACCAGAATGGCGTTTTTTCCTTGTGACTGGGGTAGGGGCCCGATTAGATCTACGGAGATGATCTCCCAGGGTGTCGACGGGATCTCGTTTGGGTGAAGGGGGGTCATGGTCGTGGTCGTTTTTGGTTTGACCTTTTGACAGGCGTCGCAGCCTTTTACGTACTCTTCTACATTCCTTCTCAGAGAGGGCCAATAGTATTCACTCATGATCAGATCTTGGGTTCTTCGGACTCCTGGGTGGCCCGAAATCGGGTGATCGTGGTTGGCTCGGATGATATCTTCTCTGAGTTTGGCGTCGTTTGGAATGTAGATTAGGTCTTTCCATTTTACCAGCTCGTCCTTTCGTGTCTAGGGCAACTCAGCCTTTTCGAGTCCCTCTTTCGCGAATTGTTCCAGTTTATATTGTAGCTTTTTGATGTGATCGAGGATACTTGTCGAGGCAACAGCCTTTATTTGAATCGGGGTGGAAGGGCACTCAGCAGCCTCATTACCACCTCGATCTGGGAAGAGGGAATCGGGCAGCAAGATCTGCTGCTTGTTATCGGTGTTTACCCCCTTCTCATAGTCTGGCCTCCTGAACAGAGGGTCGGCTGGATTTGTTTTGCCAGGTCTATAGTTGAACGACAACTTATATTCCTGGACGATTTGTTGCCATCTGGCTTGATGGCGGGAGAGGTCTTGGGGCTTTTGGAAGAACTTGAGGTTCTTGTGATCCGTTAGCACCTCAACGGGGTGGACAGCTTCGAGGAGATATTGTCTCCATTCTTGGAGGGTGAAAATGACCGCTAGCATTTCAAGATCCGCGGCATGGTAATTATGCTCTGCGTCATTGAGGGATCTTGATATGAACGCCACTGGATGCCACATTCCTTCTTGTTTTTTGTGACAGGACTGTGCCTACCCCGATTCCTGACCTGTCGGTTTCGATGTGGAATGGGTCGGCGTCTGTGGGCATGGCTAGTGCAGGTGCTGTGGCGATTGTCTTCTTGAGCTGTTCAAAGGCCTTTTGGCAATCTGGTGACCACTCGAAGTCTCTCTTTACCGAGGTGAGGCTACTTAGGGGGCGTGCGATTTGGGCAAAGTTCTTTACGAATCGCCAGTAGAAGTTCAAAAACCCTAGGAAGCCTCGCAAGGTTTTCTTCGACATGGGTACTGGCCAGTCTTTGATTGCTGCCACCTTCTTTTCGTCCATCTTTACCTCGTTCTGCGACATGATGAGCCCTAGAAACTCTGTTTCTTGTACTTCGAAGTCGCATTTGTCGTGTCGGAGGTATAGGTGATGTTCTCGTAGGATTTGGAGCACTTCTCGTACTACCTTCCGGTGTTCCTCAAGGGTTTTGGTGAAGATCATAATATCATCTATGTAGACCACCACGACCCCTCAGTTGATCAGGTCTCGGAGCAGCGAGTTCATCATTGTTTGGAAGGTGGCCGGGGAATTGCATAATCCAAAGAACATCACTAATGGTTCAAAAAGGCCACGATTGGTTCTAAACGCGGCCTTCCACTTGTCTCCTTCGGCCATTCGTACATTGTTATACCCCCATCTCATGTTGAATTTGGTGTAGTACTTGGCGGATTTGAGTTTATCTACCAATTCAGCAATCAGGGGGAGCGGGTACCGGTTTCGTCTTGTGACTTCGTTTAACTTCCGGTAATCTTGTACGGGTCGGAGGTGGCCATTCTTCTTTTTGATAAAGAAGAATGCTGAAGCGAAGGGTGATTTGGATGGGTGGATATGTCCCGATTTCAGGTTTTCTTCGAGGAATTTGTCTAGTTCTTCTTGCTCTCCAGGGTTTAGGGGGTAGACCTTGCAGTCTACTGTGTGGTCTCCCGGTAGGAGCTCGATGGCGTGATCCCATGGTCGCCTTGGAGGGAGCTCGTCAAAGCTCTCCTTAGCGAATACGTCAGCATAGTTGTGTACGTATTTGGGGGCTGCTTCCTCGAAGGTCTTCCTTTTTTTGGTCATGAAATCTCGGGCCACTATATCCGTGGCCGTGTTACGGAAGTAACTTTCCGTATCAAGTTTGAACAGCCGATCTCCATCGTGTGGGATGAATTTGGCGTCCTCCTCGTCGTCGTCGTTGCAACTTTCCAGGCGAGGCATGTGGTCCTCCTCGCATCGGAATGAGATCTGTCCCGTCTTCCAATCTATACTGGGGTTGTGGGTTTTTAGCCAGTCGTGCCCCAGGAATACGGTATTGGGTCCCAGATTGGTAATGGCAAGGGCCAATTGTTCCTTATGGTCCTTGATTTGCATTTCGATGATTACGAACTTCTCGATTTTCCCTGATTGGTTTAAGGAGCCGTCGGCATTGTACACGGACATGGGTCGTAGGAGGGCATGGGTGACTACCCCCTTCTCAGCCACGAACTTTTCATGTATCGACGAGCCTGTGCAGCTGGAGTCGATCAACACCTTGACTTCCGCGCTCGTCCCGTCAGACATCCTTAGGATTACGGGTATCTCAAGGGAGTTTCGCTCTTTTCTTGCCGATGCCTTCTTATACTTGGGGGGTCTCTGAAGGTCCCTCAAGATCCAGTGTGCGTCGGAGTCGCTCATTTGTTTTAGATCCATGAGTAGATCAGTGGTCACCTCGGCCTTCCTGGATTCGTGGATGAATGATCTTAGATGCCCCAGGCTCCTGATCGTATCTGGGTTATCCGTCTGGGCTTTCATCCACCTGATGGTCCAGGGGTCCACCGTATTCATCCAGTAGTGGTCCGAGTTCCGACTTCTTCAGTTCTTGATAGAAGGGCGCACGGCAGCCTCATTACTACCTACCTTGGAAGTTCTGGTGCTTCCGAACCCCTTCTCACCTTGTTTTGTTTCTTCGAGGGAGTTCACCTCTTTTACGGGGGGCGTCGATATTTTTTCAAGGATTAATTGGGCTACTTGGTCGCCCGTTTTGGCTATGAAGTCTTCGTTTGCGAAGTTGAACAGCAGGATTTTTACCTCTCCTCTGTAATCGCTATCTATTACTCCTGCTCCGGTGGTCAACTTCTTTTTGACTGCTAACCCGCTTCTTGGTGCGATTCGACCGTAGTGTCCTGGTGGGATTTTCATAGACAGTCCGGTCGCTATTAGTGCTTGTCCCTTAGCTGGTACTACCGTATCCTCAGAGGCATACAGATCATACCTGGCCACACCTGGGGATCCTTGCACTGGGAGTGGTATTTGTTTGTTGGCTCGCACGACATCTAATGTGGTCATGGGAAGGTTTACCTGGGCGGTCTTATCAGTCTGGTCATGACGTGACAAAATTGTATAACGATTGCTTTGTTGTACATTTACAGGCGACAATGACTTATTGGGTACAGTAGGGCGACTGGTATCTACTGTACTGACTGAAAACCTGATCCAGAGTCCTGATTCTCTTCCATGACTTCTGTGATTGTGGCCTGAGTTTCCTGCTCAGGCAATTCGGCGGCGTTCATCAAAGCATGGATCTAAGAAAATTGTTGTGGGGATATGACTTGCCTGTTCCATTCCACTGCTTGCACTCTTGGGCCACGCGGACGCGGGGGGTGCTCTTGGCAAGGCCAAGGCTTACCACACCTCCAGCATATTCCAGCAGCACATGCCTTATCGAGCTCCATAGGAGCTCCACGTCCTGGGAACACACCTGGCACGTTCGGGTGGGGGGCTGCGGTGGCAGTAGGAGAAGGTCCGGTCGGCAGGTTGTACTGCGCTAAGGGTCTTCGAGGGACAAATCGTTGAGGCATAGGGTTGGGGCGGACTGCCTGATTCCTTTCACCTCGCTCTCTGAGTATCTCTTGGGTTTTTTGGAGAGCTTCTTCCCATTCGAATAAGTCCTCGGAGTCGATTAACGTATGGTTGTTGTCCTCCGCGTGGTTCACCAACGTCTGACGGGCACATCGGCAAACTTGATCCACCAGCGAACGCCCATTCGCGATGGTATCATATTCGGCCTCATCCGCATACTGATAAAGTTTGGTGAAAAAATCTTCTACGAAGTCGTTCCCTTGCCTAAGCATGAAAAGCTTGGTCTGGGCCTTGCGCTTTAGGCCGGCTGGTTGGAACGCTCGTTTCAGATTCACCTCGAACGTGGGGAACTCCTGATGCTCATCGATCTTTCGCCTGATTTGGAGATCTGCCCACCGCCCTGCGGGGTTCTCTCCCTTCATGTACGAAGTCGTGATCAGGATTTTCTGACGCGCCAATGGTTCGTTTTCAAATCCCCTCATGTAGACCGTGACTTGTCTCCACCATGATTGGAACTTCTCCTTATCGCCTGTATAGAAGTCGGGCTTTGCATAAACAGATTTCCTGAGCTTTTGGTCTCGCTCGGGTCGGCGGATCAGTTTGTGGGGGCGGAAGGGTACGCCTGGTGGTTGCCCCTCACTAGATGGTGATGACGGTGGCGGGGGAGGGTCTCCTTCAGGCGGTGGTTTGGCCTTGGGGATTCCTAGTGGTGATCGGCGAAGGTGAAGAGGAGATAGTGGTTTATCGGGGAACTGCCTCGCGTAGGCGTATCTCCATGAAAGGTATTCGAAATCCAAGTGTGCCTGGTCCGCCTGTTCATTGGTGAATGTGGTTGGTGGATTGGCGGGCGGGAGCAAGGGACGGTGTACAGTGGGACGGATGGGAGCCTTGGCGACGGGGGTCTTGCTAGTGCCTTCCATGGGTACATCACCCAGGGCCCCTGCAAGACTTTCCATTGAGAATATGGAGACCTGCTCCGGTTGTGGTGATTGAACGTCAATTCGCGAGGGAGGGCGAGCATATGGGGACGGGGTTCCGTGTTTAGACATATCGAGATGGACGGCGAAGAGTGGACTTTGGGCGTAGATAAGGGAGACCCTGTGTTACTTGGGTATCTTCCCGCAGGAGATCGTATCGGTACCAGTAGACGATCCTCTGTTTTTTCTTATAGAGGACCTGGGCTTTCAAATGAGCTGGTGGAGGTAGTCTCCGTATGGGCGTCCCACTGGTCCCGCGCTGCTTGCAGGATAAAGGCGTCATTGTAACGGTGGAGGGCAGGGATAAGGTTTTGGAGTATCTTGATGACAACCCTAACTGGGTTTTGGCGAAGGCGGCGAAGTATAAGGCACAGATTGACCTAAAGAAAACCTCTGGAATCTCCAGCGGCAGACGGATGTCAACTAAAGCAGGGGGGAACCAGAAGAGCTTTACTACAGCTCAAGGGAATACTGCCCTCATCAGTCATGATATCACGGGTGATCACGAGAACCTGGGTTCACCAGCGTAGAACCAACATGGACCGCTAGGCACTCAGTGGACGATGGGGGCTAGTGCACTATGCCCGGTAGCAACTTTATCCTTATTTAGAATGGCGGACGACCGTATGAATACAGTGGGCGCGGTTGTAGTCCGCCCTCGATTAATCTCCGAGGAGGAGAGATTTCCCTTAAGTCTGGGATCCGACTAGTGCACTATTGCGAAGAGCGACGGCGTGGATGGGTGAGCGCGTTGCCCAGGGAATGACTCCGTACGAGCTGAATGCGAAGGAGGGTGGGACGAAGTAAACAGCGATGCTGCAAAGTGCGCGTCAACAGGCGAAGATAATATGGGTAATGATGAAGAGAGGGAGTCGGAAGTCGAGATGACCGGCGACTAAAGAGTTTCGGAATTATGAAAAGACCACAAGATGACAAGAGTCACTAAATGTGATATTTGAGTCAAAGAAATGGAATTCCAAAACTAGAGAATACAAGTGAGGTTCGACTACTTATATACTGTAGCTACTGACGCACGGACCATGTTTAGGGTCGGGGCAGAGGGTCGTAGAATGTTGTAGAATGATTACGTAATAGTGACGTCATGGGAAATAAGGTAAGGAACTAAGTGGATGAGTGGTGGGGGCGAGATTAATGGATCTGATGATAAGGAGATAAGATAAGATAAGATCTCTGCACCCAAGCGGATGCATTGAATCCTGGCGTAGAGTCCACATGACTAGTGAAGGAAAAACTGTTGAAGGAAGACAGGGGCTTCGTATGAGTATCTTTTTAGAACGTCGACATTACCAGAGCCTTGTCTCGTTTCACGCTTTCGAACGGAATGGGTTTGAATCGGGTGGTGGAGTACTCACGGACCTAAGATGGGCCGAAGTCCAGAGTCAGAGGTATGTTGTACGCCTTCTTGCGTCCGATAGAGAGGGCGAATGAATTGGGGTTGCAGTGAGGAGGCGGGTAGCGTGACTCATTTGATCCGATACTGCTGGCTTCATCGTCCGCGTCTCCGTCGTAGTATTCATTGTCATCGCTAGTAACGGAGTAGGAGGGGGAAGGAGGAGGTGTGGGGCAATACGTAGCTTTCTCCACCAACTTTCCTGTAGGTCTGTCTGGTGCTAAAAGGGTGAAATGCGGCTCCAAAGCCGAGGGTCTTGGATCCTGGACTATTGGGGTGAAATTGTAGGAAGGTACTGGAGTAGGAAGTTTTCAGATATGTAGGTCGTCCTCATTACTTGCTCGTTCTTCCTCCTGGGTATGCAAAAGTCATCGTCATAGTCCACATAGATCGGTTAGTAGATTGAGCGTCGGTAGCTCATATCCTCCATGGACGAAGCAGGTTTCCAGGGGAGGGAGATGGGAAAATCCATGGCTGAGGTGATATTTTTCGATGTGGAACTGGTACTAGGGAAGGAAAGGTGCGGACGGGGCTCCTACTCGATTGAATAGGGCGTAAGGTACAGGGGAGGTAATGTGTCAAGCATCATTTGGTAAGCGGATGGTAGGGAGGATTACTTCCCAGCTACTCTGATCAGATCCGATCGCCGGCAAGGTAGTACCCACAATGTACACGAGTTGGTAGTTGCCAAATACATTTGTTATACTCAGCAATATGGTAGCGAATTGCGTGGAGTTTAAAATTAGTTCCTCAGCTAAATGATTGCCGACTGCGTTGTATACCCATGCTCCGATTGAGCCGAGCCGACTATTGTCTAGTTGGGGAGGGAGTTTCCCAAAAGTAATAATATTAGGTTCAGTCTGGAACACCTGAGTATAGGCATTTTTAAGGGTTGGGGGAGTGGGTACGTTCATGGTTCCCCGGAATTCACTCGAGTTGCTCTGCACTCGCTTAAATCCTACGTCGTTATCTAAGGTTTTGACAGCTGTCAGCGTATGACAGTTCATTTCAGGTGGTGGCATTGACAGTTCGGCTGTCATTCCTAAATATGTGGCTTGTGACTTGGTGTGACTCATTCGCTGAGTCAGACTACTATTTGCACGTGACTCGCCATTTTCGTCCATGTGTGGCAATACCATGATTTCCATGACGCGATCTCCATTTACTTTGTTAAATTGTAGGTAGGTACCATTAGGTCTCTCATCAATAGAAACTAGATTTTGCCACTGCCAAGGTCGTCCTAGTAATATATCAAGTGGACAAGTAGTAGTTATCCAATAATTACCGGTAGTAATTAGTCCACCGATCTTTAATTCCAAATCAGGTATAAGACCCTTAAGCATGCTGGTGCCACCATTTGCATCATGCAGTGGCATTGTAGCACCAACGTCCACAGGTATCTTTAGATCATTTTCCCAAACTCGGTGTTTAATTAAATTCACTTCACTCCCGGAATCTACTACTGCATTGTAAGTGTATTTACCAATTTTCACTGGTACACGAAGTAGTGATTCATGGTTAGCACAAGTCACGTGATGTGTGGTGGCATTAGCCGACGTCACATTTTTGACACGGATCTGCTTGGCTAAGGCAGTACTTAATTCCCACGAGGTACCTAATATTTCTCCAGCTGTAATGTTGATAGGGGTACTTAAAATCTTAGTCAGCACGTCACGGGGTGTGGTTTGTAATGACAGCTCAGTGCGATGATTAGTCATTCTGGAAGGTTCCTGTGGCTTCTCATTAATTAAGCAGGGTTCGAACTTAAGTTTGCACTTGGTTTCTTTATTTGGTTGATTATCGCTATCTCATTTCCCACCCTCTTTCTTCATCCCATCCG
>JBBPQZ010000824.1:0-11873 GCA_038092795.1 Boletus rubissimus | reverse complement strand
AGATAATGAATTCGAAGGGAAAGACTCTGGGTTAACGGAAGAATGGTTTCTCCATCGTTTGAATGCTTCAAAGAAGACTTATCGTGGGTCCTCTTCTTTGATCCCGGCAGAATCCGAGCCACCTGAGGGGGTAGGCGTATGATGGGGCTAGGGTGTCCGGGCGAGAGGGTCGTCGAGGATCGCTAGAGGCTGGCCCTGTGAACGTTTGAACCTTCAACAGCTTTTAGGGAAAAAACTAGAGCACCGAGGCGACACCGCGACATCCCGTCAGATAACGCATACTGTCAAAGGATTGTCAAACCCTCCGAGCTCCGACGACATCAGACTCACTATGCAAAACCCCACGGGAAAAAGAAGAAAATCTAGAAAACAAAAACCACATGTCAGCAACATTCACTTGGATCCAACGCATAAATAAAAAAAGGAAAAGCCACGAAGTAAACCTTGCACTTGACATGTTCCTCGTCTCTGCGCATTCCGACTTGCTTTGATGATTCTTTGTCTGATTTCTCTTTCCCTGGGAAAAACGGTTTCGAGCGGGCCCCCCTCTAAATTAATATACGTACAACTAGACTATCACGCGGTAGAAGTTCGACGAATCTTCGTCCATGAACCTTTGCACCACTATCACCGCTGGACGAGAACTCTATTCCCATTCGTATTGCACTTACTCTCCTACCTATTTCCAGTGATTGCAGCCGTTTGCTGGGGGTTACACTCCAGCGTGAGGCAGCGCGAATAAACCGCGGGAGAGTGAATATAATTAGCCAAGGTTGAAAGACTGAAAAGAGGGATGTGGAAAGAGGATAATGGAAGTATCATAGGGCACCACGTGTGCGCAGCGATCGAGGCTCCAACAGGCTGACAGGTGTGTGTCTTTGTGGTGGGGGAGCCACCGCATCAAATCATCAAAATTAGATACCGGTCTTCCCGGTGTCGTCTGTACGTTGATACCAGTGCATCGCGCCACGCGCCATAGCACGCCAATGCGCGATAAGACGAGGGGAGGAAGATAAGCCCACATGGTCTCGGGTCCCGTCCATCTTTGCGGCGATCCAACCTTTCCACATAGGGGTTTGGGCGCCGCCGTCACACCAACGCGACCAGCTTCGTTTCTTGGTTCTTTTCCCCGGGTCCAGTTGAAATGATTGTGTCCGGGAGGTGGCTCGAGGTAGCCCATGGGGCTATGTACGACCCGTGTTTTCATCTCTATCTCAACCGATTCCACGACTTCTCCCCGATCTTCAGCCGCGTGGTCGATATCGGAGGTGATATTCCTCGGGCGAAGCACGCCAACGTCCCCACGCGCGTGTACGTATCCGAGTCTAATCCACGACGTGGATTGGCTGCTGTGTTGCGACCCGTCTCGAACACGCACAGGGACGGGTGCCCGAATGCAATAAATTTCCCTTGGATCCCCGAAAGGACGAGAAAGCAAATAGAAAGGGAGACAGGGCGAGAGGAGTAGCAACAGCTATCTCGACGTTGCCCCGGGCTGCCACGAGCACACTGTTGACTAGACATCCGACGGCATGTCAAAATCTGCATTGAATTAAACCCAACACACCCCTCCCGCGGCGTCACTGTCTTTTGAGACTCCAAGTTACGAGTGGAAGAGCCTCGAGTGCGGGATATGATGAGGGAGCAGCCTGGCTCCTGTCACTCGCGCAGGGCTTGTTGGTGGAAAAAATTGCACAGCTGGACAGGCCTCGCGGGTGAAAGGAAATGCGGTTATCTATTATCTCGGGTTTTCCTCCGAAGTGGATCATGCCTGCTCAGGAGTCAGGACGTCACACATCCGGGCCGGTCAATATTTGCCGTCGCGAGCACCCGGCAACATTTGTGTCGTCCTGTAGGCTGTTGCTATCAAAAGAAGGAACCAAAACCCGTCGCAGAAATGGGCGCTTTGGAATGGAAATCAGAGGGATCATATCGGCCGCTGGGTTTTGCAGCGGACGGAAACTGTAAAAAAAAGGGGGTGAGGGAAGAATAAGGGAGGGGATTTAACCGGTGAGGGAAACGCGGATTCATTGTGATTATTCTGTAGAGAAGATCAGAACTCTTTGTAACAGCAGCCGACTCCTCCTCAAACGTCTGTGTCGTGATTGCACAACTGGTCGTTTGTCACTTTTTTACGTTTTGTTTTCCGTTCGGATGCGCAACCGGGGTCCAGGGCGCAAACGTTCCCAAGCGAGCGCGCGGTTCCGATTGCCGCCACTGGGATATGAAACGGTTCCGATCGGTAGATGTACGATCATCACCGTCCACTACAAGTACAGTACCCACGAGATTGCCAGTGCAGAACACAGAAAAAAAAGGAAACGTCTGAACAGAGTGAAACGTCTCTCGCTGATGTATGTCATGTCCAGATCAAACACCATCCGTGTACGAAAGAGGTATCTAAACGAATGTGCCAATCAAAAGTGCATGTGATAAACAAAAGAGTGTTACATATGTTCAGTATGCCTGTTGATGCATTCCTTCCCACAAGGTAGGGGAGAGGGGTATCCTAACAAAATAGTCTTCGCCACCATAGGACGAACCGCGTCCACCATCCACCTTTGTACCCACTACTTCGTTGCTTGCCGCTCACCCAAATCGAACCCGTACCGAAGCGAATTTCCTTGCCTTCCTCGCCCTCCTCAATATCAGCCGCTCGAGGATGCGATGAGACAGGAAAGCGAGGTAGCGCTCCTCGGGTGATGAACGAAGGGAAAACAGTCAGCAACGACAGATACTCCCGATTCGGTAAATCTGGTGACGTCCAAATGCGCAGATACACGTCATCCGCTTCTTCAGCTGGGACTTCTGAAAGGAGCGGAGCCAACTGCTGTTCCCCTTCCGCATCGTGATCGTGTAGGGTAATGGGAGCACCATCTTTCGCGTTTTCTGCGGTGGAAGGTAGAGGGGGTATCGTGACATTTGAGGAATGAGAAGACGCAGATGGGAGAGAGTGTGAGAGGGTGGGCATATCTAAGAATGGATCGCTGGGTGCTCGCGCACGGTTACTGTGAGTAACCATGGAAATGGGCGATGGCTTCGGCGGACGAGAGGTACCGGGAGTGGACAATGGATTTGGTTTGCTGTGAGGACATGAAGACGATGGCGGATGAGAACCATAGCCGCGACGCCTTGCGCCCGAAGAAGGGATCTCCTCAAAGGCAAGAACCTAAGGAGCAGTAGGTATTCAAGTATATACTGAATGCAAAAAGGGGAACCTACTCCTTTAAGCACATCGATGGCTTCGAACATGAAGTCTTTTCCACTGCACAAGAGAGAAAGCGAGAAATATTAGGTCAGAGCCAGATAGAAGGCAGGGAGGACATACGCTGCCTCCTTGAACACAGCATCGTCGACTTCCCATTGAATTCTATTGCCCCCCGCACCCCCAAGTTGATCTGGGAGCGCTTGTAATCGCATGACTGTCCAGAGCGCCTCAAAGAAAGGTTTCGTTCCTGGCATGCCCATCGTACACCAAGTCCTCACAAACCTATCCAAACGGTCGAAACGCTCCTTTCTTGCCATTGGACCGCTTGGGTCCGCTCGGGAATGAGGCATCAACGAACCACCTGGCTGCGTAGCGCAGATATGTGCCTGAAACTCCGCATGCCGGCGTGCGTTGACACTCGCGTGGTAGGCAGAACGAACGGACGCTTGGAGACGGGAGTAAAGCGCCCGTTGGGATGGCGCTACGTTAGCGAGTATTTGTGCCATATCACGCCCAGCGGCTTCGTCCTGGTCAAAGTACCTATCGAACGTCATGAGCAGATGTCAGTAGAAAAATAAATGCGAAAATTGGTAGAGTACCATGAGCGACAATAATCGGTGAATTTCTCGAGGTCGCTTTGAGATACGCCGAGCGGTGTCGAGGAGCGATTACGGGCGGGGGGTGTGGGACCTGTACGACCACCCCTACGGCCCCTAGCTCTGCCACCGGGGAAAGAGGGTGATGATGGCGATATTGGGCCGGGTTTGGGGAGAATTGGACTATTTGGCGGTGAGATGATGGAAGGCGATGAAGGAAGGTCATAAAGGAGTGTCTGACTACTTTGAGTGTTGATGTGGACCGAGGTCCTGGGGGAAGGTTGGCGCAATGGGGGTGGGGGTGGGCGGGGACGGGGGGTTTCCAGACGATACGCAGCTGCTGACATGGTGTTCCGAATCCAGTTCGAACTTGACGAGCAGTCTGAGGAGGGGCCACAGCAAAGACTGGGCGGCTGGCCAATGGGATAGAATTGAATGTACAAGGCAAGAAATGGAGACAATCGAACCAGCCCACGGCTGCTGTACTCACGACTTCACGGTTAAGCGGTGAACGGGTGGTGAGTCTGTGCAGATGGTTCTCGCTGAGCCGTGGCAGGCACACTGGCTGCGCGGTGACGACCACGGTGCAGATTGACACCTCCCATTCAATTTAGCTACCGCCCGCCAAGACCCGACCACAACCCGAACTATTATAAGACCCTCCACCACCACATCTGATCCAGCTCAGCCATGATCGTCGTAAGTAATTTGACCGTTGGTTGGGTTGATTCAAAATTTTCAGGTTTCAGGTTGAAACGTTGACACCGCCGACGCAAACGGCTCGATTTGCCACACGTCGCATCCATCAAGGCGATGCAAATACTCGTGAATCGTGATGAACACATCAATGAGAAATCAGCTTTGTGGCCCCCTCGCCCTTTGGTGGCCTTCTCCCTCCTCAGAAGGTGGGTCTTTCCTCGCTTAAGATGATTGGTTATCCTCTCACGCCGCGGCTGTGCTGACCAACCTATTCATCCGCTTATCAGCATCCATCGTAAGCATCGCATCTCTCTACGCTGTCGACACACCATTCCTGCATGTTCGCAGCCAGCCCTTCTGCGGATTCTCGAAATTTCCACACTCATCGTCATTTGTGCTTCGCGGTTGGACCACTCCAGAGCGCAGCTTGGTTACCCTACTATGCGTGATTCAATTATCGTAATCGGACCGATTTGGACATCGTGAGTTCTGCTCTTCGCTGGCCTCACCTGTCGGGCGCACATTCGATTTCCCGGTAACTGTCCCCATCGACCATGATCACCTCATCTCCGTCAGCCCCCTCTGATCAGCCCATACCGGGCATGTCATCGATCCTGTCCAAACCTGGATCTCTCTAATTTGACTCGGTGCGCTCTCTGCCGTTGTCTATTCAAGCTGACTTTCAACGTAGTCGACGTAAGTACCACGCCTGTGTCAATCGACTTGCGCTACCCGGTCTGCCATGAAATCACCTCATCTTTGTCGTCATTCTACAATTCTGGGGGATTGCGTCCTGGTCATTATTTATTGCTTCTTTGCGCGGGCTCCGAGGCGGCCCTCGGTTTGCATGTTCCTGACAACCCCTTGGCGTCGTGATGCAATTTATCGTCAAAGGAGGAGGCAGTGCACATCAGGGTACGCTATTATTCGCCCGATAGTCGATTTTTCATCGGAAACGTAAAGAATACGGTAGCGACAAACGACGTCTCGTCGAGGTGAGATTCCTGAGGGGTGCATGACCATGATCATCCTTCAGCACCAGAGGTTGCGCGAAAAATAGACCTGCTGCCATGCTTGATTGATCCCATCGTCGGTAGTTATTCCTCATTGAGCACGAGCCCAGTGCCGCCCTTAGATGGGATGCCCAATTGCTAATATTACCGTTGATGCACCCTGTCGAACGTTCCGCGACTTAGAAACATGCATGCAACTTTTTGTCATGGTGCTGCGTGATCCATCTTCCGGTTGGTGGCTATTCGCCTCTTAACACAAATCGGCCCCCACATCACATTGGGGCTAGTACCCCCTGGCGGGACGCGAGTACGTACGAGAGGTGAGGCATAACAGCCCCCACGGAAGCCAGCTGCCAAGCGTCTGAGGGTTAGCCATATCACAGGAAACTTTCCGAGATTAAATCGCACACTCGATCGACGCACAAGCAAAGAATTCTTCTCTCTCACCGGTTGGCATCTGAGATAAACTCGTGGTAACGAGACATAACGATCCTGCGACCTCACGCCAGGGGCATGTGTCGGCTGCATCTGGAGAAGGCGGGAAAATGAATAAATGGAAGTAAAAGAAAAGGAAATATAAGAGGAAAAAGAAACGAAAATGGGGTGTGAAACCACACGTATCGCGGCATCATTTCGCAATTAAACTTGAATGTCTTCCAGGGAAAAATATAATAGGCTAACACCTTCCAAACAGGATAGACTTCTCGTTGTTTGCTCGTGGATGCTATGGTCGCTTGACAGCCAAATACAATTAGAGCACCGATAAGTTGAGTTTGTGATCTGGTTACTCTTTGCAACCGAAAACATGAAAAAAGAATGGGTGGGGGCCGTAGGACCAGGGGCTTTCGGTGATTGGATCAGTCTCTATGATAGTGAAAGTCCGCGCGATCGCAACAAGCGGGACGGAACCCGGTGGCGAAGAGAGATGAGCCATATGGCATAAGTACAGATGCCATCAAGAAATTGTGATCGGGTGTTACCGAATGTCTGGTTGGATTTTCTATGTAAGATTATTCCATAAAAGATGAGAATAGAGGGGTGTTGGCGCAAGCACGGCGCAAGATGCTGTACCACATTCCAAGGGTCACGTATATGAAGAATAGGTTGTCGAGAGTATTGTGAACCACGGGAAAGACAGCCAAGAGCTATACGTTGCTCTCCAGTGAAGTGAGCGTGTGCAAGACTGGCTACAAAGACGGGAGGGGAGCAGTACGAGCTCCGCTAAAGGTATTGCCCGTTGGACAGACTGGGAGGAAGAGATGGCAAGGCCCATCTATCAAGCGGTAGCCCAGAAAGGGCCTTTCTGTGATCGAACTGGACAATGTACCTCATTGACGGAAAAGACCGAGTATGTCGAAAATAGCAAAGATCCAAGGGGGGTGATGTGCTGAAAAACGCAATTAATTCCGCCGAGTGTGCGACCGCGTAGAGTCAATGCCACAAGGTAGATTGATGGAGGCCAATCGGAATAAGGGAACCAAAATACGGAGCGGTTCGCCTGGAAATATACCGAGCACCGATAGGCTAAGGGAAGCAGGCTATGACGAGAAAGGTAAGACAGGAATCGCGGTAGATCTTTGTGAGCTTGCCGAGACACGAGTAAGGGTGGATTTGATAGCAAAGAAACAGGGCCCTTATTATTTTTTCATGAAATCAGCGCCTGCCGCGGTGTTCACGATCTGGGTCTTACGAATGCCCAGACGCAATTAGAGTTCGGCGCAAATCCCCAGATATAAAAGCGGTGGTGGTGGAGAGTAACATGGCGTGTTCCCATTTTCGCGCATACCTTGATTGATCCCCTCCTTTCGCAAAGGAGACAGAGCACGTCCGCCTGCATCCACGTCGCGGCAAGCCGTAATAACAGCAACGGGACAGTTCAGACAGGAACGCGGCCCCATTTAGTGTAATTTCATAGAGGTCCTCGTGGTGCGAGGTGTGTTCGCTGTGTTGGAAGACGGGTCAGTAGCCCGTGGCTGAAACGACCGCATGCTGATCGTAATTTTGGGTTAGGAACGGCGCAATATTACAGCATTCGCTGACTGAACGAGGTTGTAGTCGCTGTTGATACACAACTGAACTGGTACGGATCCGTTCATTTCGCTGCGTTCGACTTTATCGCTGAATTTGGTCGTTCCGTGATGTGACAGCGGCAACTCCCGACTCCCGATCACACATTTGCTCGACATCGCCCATTCACGCAAAACAACTTTAGGTCTCGTCTTTGTCCGCTACTACCACCATCTCCTCCTCCTCCTCCTCCTCCTCCTCCCCCTCCTCCCCCCCTCCTCCTGACCCCCTCCCGCCCTCGTAATGGATTTCGGACCTGCAACCGCACACCAGCCCCCCCATTCGCTCTACCCCGCGGATCTCGATCAGACCTTCTCTTCTCTCCAGTCCGTCGACGCCGCTTCGCCTTCTCACCACCATCTCTCCCAGTCGATCCCCCCTCAAAACTTCGATCACGCAGAACCCATGGACGTGCCTGACCATCCTCCCTACGACCTCTTCAACAACAACCCCGGCTCGTTTTCCTCCGCCCGCTACCGTGCCAACTCTTCTTCGTCCTCCTCACTCGGGCCATCCTATGGCATCGCCCAGGACCCTGCCTACTCCCGCACCTCCTTCTCAGACCCCGTACCCGCCTTTGCCCACTCCAACGGCAGCTCGTACGACATGATGAGCAGCGTCCCCTCCTCCTACAGCGGCAGCTCGGGCAAGGTCTCCCCGCTTACCCCAAGCGACCCCATGACTGGCATACAGCATTCCCCTGTCTTCCCTCTCAGCGGCCACCAAAAGGGCTTTTCCGACGGTCATTACTCTGACCTCCTCCCTGAGCGTCGGATCTCCAACGTCGGTGGGACTGGCTATCACTCTGATTTCGCCGATGATTATGGTATGAGCACTGGTGCTGGATACCCACCTTCCGCCCTCCAGTCGTTCCAGGATCGTATGGGCCGTTTCCAGCCCGATTCCCACTTCCCGCACACTTCCCTCCCCCCCAGCTCTGTCCCGTCCCACATGGTCCATAGTCCTGACATGTTTCGAACAGGCGTCGCCCCACAGGCCACCCATTGTTTCCGTCCCGACTCGGGCATGCCAGCGTACGAAGATATCCCGCAGTACCTGGGTCCCAACCCTCATGCAGACATGTGCTTGATGGGGCCCAACCTTCCTGCTGGCTTCCCTGGCTTGCGCCACGGCCCAGGTATGGGCTCGTCCAATGACTTGCAGACCTTTATCCGGTGAGACCCGTCTTCCATGAATTTGAAATTTCCCATACTTAGGTTTATCCTCGATAGCCCTTACTTGGACCAGTACGTGCGGACCCCAAACCGCCTTGCCTTTGGCGAAAGGACGGTCATTGTGATGTCTTCCAAGGTCGCCCAAAAATCATACGGCACCGAGAAGCGCTTTCTTTGTCCTCCACCCACAGCGATAATGATTGGCAACTCGTGGTGGACAGACGTCGTTCGCAGAGGGGAGGAACCGAAGCTTTGTCCGCCACGTGTCACTGTATGCATCTCCGGCGAACCGGTGCCGCAGGAGGGCACGATCGAATGGACTTCTGCCTCTGGCAAAATTTTTGACGTAAATGATGCCCCCACGGGTACCACTTACATCGGTCGCTGTGTCGGCAAGCAACTTTTCATTTCAGACGTCGATGAGAAGAAAAAAAAGGTTGAAGCCCTCGTCAAGATTACAGCACCTTCATCCGACGATGAGCCTGAGCGTGTCATCGGAACCTTCCCTTCCCGACCCATCAAGGTTATCAGCAAGCCAAGCAAAAAGAGGCAAAGCGCAAAGAACCTCGAGCGTACGTTAAACTGTCCCAATTCGCATGTCCCGTTTGATTGATTTGAATTGATTGCTGGCAGTGTGCATCAATCACGGGTCGACTATTTCATTGTTCCACCGCTTGCGCTCCCAGACGGTCTCCACGAAATACCTTTGCGTTTCCGGTTCCGGATCGTCTTTCAAGGGATCTGATGGTGCACCGCTCATGGGCATTGACAGTCGTGCGAGGTCGAGCACGCCATCCTTCATTGCTCGCACTGCAAGTTGGGACCCGTTCGTTATGTACATCGTTGACGTGAACAAACCCTCAGGGGGTATCGATGCCCCGCCGCCACCGCCACCCCATCCTGATTACCCTTCCCCTCCCCCAAATGCAATCGCTTTCACGAACAACGGCTCGCAGATCCCAATTTACTACAACCAGACAGTAGTGCTGCAGTGCCTCGTCTCTGGCGTCGTCTCACCCGTCCTCATCATCCGCAAAGTGGATCACCAAACGACCGTCGTTGGTGGAGGCCTCCAGGAGGGTGCCAAAGGCGTGGCAGACCACTACTGCGCCCCTGGTGAGGTTTGTGGTGACCCTGTATCCCAGCTCCACAAGATTGCCTTTGAGGTGTTTGACTCTACGAAGGGTATGCCGGAGCCAGGCACACCCGGCCAGACAGGCGCGTTCTTGTCCTGCATGGGTGAGAAAGTGAACACCTATCGACCAATCGACGGCCGGCAATGGAATATCCCCCAGAACCTTGGGTCGACGTCACCGATTCTCCCGGGATCCCCCGTTGTTTCGACGCCGGCGTCGATGTCGAATGGTGCCGACTACTTTGGTCAAGGCAGTGGCACGGCCAACAGCGAGCCCGCCTCGCCATCGTCGTCGAATGATTTCTCCAACGATGGCGGCCGTGTCAAGAAGGGTAAGCGCTCTACGTCGAGCGCGGGTGGTATTGCCAAGAACCCAGGCCCGAAGGGACGGAGGCGTCCTACATCAGCGGGCTCGGCGTCGTCCGGTCGTCGGGGTTCCTCGAGTGATTCAGGTGCATCATCCGGGGCGCTGTGGCAAGTTGATATCGGTGAAACAAGTGTCTGGACAATTGTTGGTACAGGTATTGCTTCATTTGTCTTGTTACCGGTTTCTTCCATTCTGACATGGTTATATTCAGACCAAGTACGGTACAATTTTTACGTGCCGCCTGTCTTGTTCGACAATCAGAATGCACCGCAAACTGGGTCTTTCCCTATTCCTTCGAAGCCGGTCACGCCATTCCCCGCTGTCGTAAAATACCTCCCGCCTGACCGTGCTGCCGAAGTACCCAAGACGAACTGCGCGCAATCCCGCGGTGTCTTGGCGAAGCCGAACCCTCATATCAGCAAGCTGCTGACGGTTTACGGCGAAAATTTCAACAAGACAGAGCCCATTCATATCTTCTTCGGATCTGAGCCCTCACCGTATGTAGAGGTGAGGTGCACAGAGGTCCTTGGGTGTCTGCCGCCAGAAAACCAGGTCACCAAGCGTCGACCCATCATCATGATCCGCCCAGACGGTGTCGTATTCCCCTCTAGCATTATGTTCCCCTAGCTTGGTTTCCGTTGTTCTGTCAGCACGTTCTCGTTTCTTTGCTAATGCTATCGGCAGCACGGTCTGCCTGCTTGTCTGGTTCCTGGGTATGTTTTCACTGTGTCGTAATTCTCTTGTCTCGTTTGTCGCTGCTGTTCAACTTAGGATCTCGTAGTTACTTGTACACCAATGGACTTCCCCCTAACTCTCTGCTGGAAGACATGATGTAGCCTCTCCATCTCTGTACTATCTCGCGCTATCGGATACAAAAATCAAATGCATTTATAGAGATTTTGCTTCTTGTGGCGTTGCGGTCGTCAATTGAAGTTAACTTTGCATGGCACGTGACCACGATTGGAAAAGTGTAATCTGCAATTCTGTCGCAACCGTTTTCATATCAGGTGCGCGTCTTTGACAGCCAAACCACCGGCTCCGTGATTTTCGAATCTGACATTCTTTTTTTTTTCTTCGTCGCTGGGTGGTAGGCGCAAACATCCCAAAAACACCTCTCAAAGTCACCGTCCACTTTCGGTTCGAAAAGCTTACGGCGGCGCTGCTGATTACGCCTTGTCCCGTGTCCGACCTTTCTCCACTGCGCCCTATCGTAATCGACGAGTGACAAGAGGCGAGGGCCCCGAGTGGGTACGGACGGCATCAAGATTCCCCCAAAATCCGAATTACCATCCGAATCGCAAAGTTCCCCAACCCGAACCAGCGATTACAACGATTACACCATCCGCCGCTTTATGCCATGACGAATGCGTGGATATTGTCGCCCTCCCCGCCCTCGGACACATTGTCTTCTGAATCGTCCTCCGCCTTTTTGGTAGGGTGGCACGTCGTCTCGACGCTCCTCCATCGTCTCTGGGACGCGTACGTGGCATATTTATGGTACTATCAGCCCAACTCGTGGGTCGGTCGCCTGGCGTCTACCTTCCGGATCTTGGCGGCCGTGCTCATCCTCCCTGTCATCCTCTTGACGCTTCTCGTACGTCCCGCCGTCTCTC
>JBBPQZ010000823.1:0-11874 GCA_038092795.1 Boletus rubissimus | reverse complement strand
AAATTACCCCCTTTGTAAGCCCGTGGTCGACCACGACCAAGAGCGAGTCAAAACCGGAAGAAACCGGGAGGTCGGTGATCAGATCGCAGGAGATCTGCTGGAAAGGGCGAGACGCGGTGGATTTGATCGGAGTGAGCGGGGGAATGGAGGGGTGAGTGTTGGATTTCGCTTGTTGACAGGTGGCGCAACCCTCAACGTAGCGACGGACGTAGGCAGCGAGGCCCGGCCACCAGAACTCGGCGGCGACAAGTTGACGGGTTTTGAGAAAGCCGGGGTGGCCGGCAGTCTCGTGATCGTGGCAGCGCTGTAAAATGGAACGACGAAGGGAGTCGTCGGCGGGAACATAAACGCGACCCTGGTAGGTCAGGACACCGGCATTGAGTTGCCAGTCGGCGAGGCGGGAGCGGAACACAGGAGGGATTTCCTCATTCATTGACTGGAGGGCCTGACAAACTAAAGTGTCAGATTCAGAGGATTCCTTGATCCGTTCGTGGAGAGTGGCATCAATAACATTAACAAAAAGAGAAGGCGGAAGAAGGGTAACGCCTTCATTGTCAAGATCCGACGCTGGGAGAAGATCTGGTCGTCGAGAAAGGGCATCTGGACCGGCAAGTTGCGTGCCGGGAACGTGGATCATTTTGAGGTCGAAGTCGGCTAAGTCAATCAACCAACGGGCTTGGCGACGGTTGAGGGTCTGAGGTTGATGAAAATAGGTCAGGTTCTTATGATCCGTGAAGGTTTGGATCGGGAAAGTGGAGCCGTGAAGGTAATGGCGCCACGCTTTCAAACCGCGGATTACGGCGAGGAGTTCCCTGTCGTAAATGTCATAGTTTCGTTCAGCGGGAGAGAACGACTGAGAGATGTAGGAACAAGGGTGCCATTCTCCGTTGGCGTCGGTCTGGAGGAGGATCCCTCCAGAGGCATATTTCGAGGCGTTGGTGGCGATGGCGAAGGGGGCGGAAAGATTTGGCATTTGCAATACCGGTTTCTTGAGGAAAAGCGCCTTGAGGGTATCAAAGGCGTGGGTGCAGGCGGACAACCAGGACCACGAACTAAGCTTCTTAGTAAGATCTATAAGGGGTCGAGCGATGTTAGAGTAGTCGGGGATGAATCGGCGATAGAAATTGGCAAATCCAAGGAAGGATCGGACGTCCTTGACAGTGGAAGGGACTGGCCAGGAGGCGATTCCGTCGAGCTTGACGGGGTCCATGGCGAGTTGTCCTGGTTTGACAATCATCCCGAGATACTCTACCTCGGTGGTGGCGAATTTGCATTTTTCGAGCTTGAGGTGCAAATCGAGCTCAGTCATGCGTTGGAGGACACGCTTAGTTCGTTCGGTGTGCGTGGCTTCGTCTGGCGAGGCAATAAGGAGGTCATCCATATAGATGACGAGCCATCCTTCAGCGATCATGTCGCGGAATGAATCGTTCATGAATCTCTGAAATGTGGCGGGTGAGTTACAGAGACCGAAGAACATAACCGTGGGTTCGAAAAGCCCCTTATGGGTAATAAAGGTGGCTTTCCACTGGTGTCCGTCTTTAATGCGGACGTTGTTGTATCCCCATCGAACGTCGAATTTGGTGAAAATTTTGGCATCGCGGAGTTTGTCGACGAGATCGGATACGAGGGATAGGGGGTAGGCATCACGAACGGTGTGTTCGTTGACGTAACGATAATCTTGGCAGGGACGGAGTCCTCCGTCTTTCTTCTTGACGAAGAAGAAGGGCGAGGCTTGAGGGGACTTTGAGGGGCGGATCTTGCCGCAATCTAGATTTTCCTGTAAAAAGGATTCAGTGGCGGTGCGTTCCTCGGGCGAGAGGGGATAGAGTTTCCCGATCTTCGGGGTAAACGAATCCTTGAGGTTAATTTCATGGTCGTAAGGCCGCGAGGGTGGGACGTGGTCAGTGGCTTCCTTGGAAAAGACGGAAGCAAACTCAGAGTATTCTGCTGGGAGAACTGGTTTAGGTTTCTCCTTCTCAGCAGTCATGGCAAGTTCGGTGGCCTGGGTAAGGCATCTGATGACCGGGGATCCTTTTGGGATATATCGAGATCCGCTTTTGATGATGCGGAACATGATGCGAATGTCATTGTCGTGTTGACAGTGGGCCGAGGGGTCTCTCCATTCGTTATATTCGAACAAATGAGAGTGGGTGACGGAGTCAACGTGGATATGTCGAGGAGCGTGAGGCGGTGGTTTCCAGAATTTGGAGGAGTGACGATCGTAGTCCGTCGAGTGTAGGGCGTAGAGTTCTTTCGACTGGTCGAGACTTTCGGAGAGTGAAAGAGTCCGTTTGGTCCAGTCGATGGCGGGGTTGGTTTCTTTCAACCAAGGGAGTCCGAGGAGGACATTGTCACGTCCGAGGGACATGACCATGAAGTTGACTTGGCGTGCTATTCCCTCAATATTGAGGAACAGTGAGCAGGAGTACCGGATAGCGCCCTTCTTGTTGAGAGAGTTATCGGCGTTCCGGGCGTAGATGGGTTTGTCGAGCTTCGTGAGAGGAAGCTTGTGTTTTCGGGCAAAGTCCCAGTCGATACAGGAGATGTCGGCTCCACTATCGATGAGGGCGCGGGTGTCGATGGCTTTGAGTGTGTGTGAGGGTACGATTACTTGAACGGGGATTTGCATTGCTTTGGTCATAGACGTTACAAGTACAGGTGCACACACGGGAGAAGAAGGGGAGACTCACATTGAAGAAGTTCCCCTATTCAAAAATCCATCTTCTTGAATCTAACCCTCCTGACCGCTGGGACGTCTTCATCATCATCATCTATCTCTTGAAGATGCGGGAGATCTTCATCATCATCCTGACCGATCGCCTTTATGACCGGTTTGGCAGCTGTGGAAGGGAACGTGGGGCAGGCAGGGCCAGAGTGGCCGGGTTTTCGGCATCTAAAACAAAGTTTCTTCTCTACGCAGCGCTTCCTTTCCTCCGGGGTCAGCTTAGGGATTCGAATGACGTCAACGTCCATGGCGTCGGGGTCTTTGGCGGGGGTTCAGGAGGTAGAGGAGAAGTTCTGGTGGGGTTGGTACGAGGGACGGGAGTATCGGCGCGATAACTCAGCAGCACGATCCCATTGGGTCTGGAAGTGAATAGCCTTCTCGTACCAGACGTTGACTGTAGAGGGAACTTTCTCCATAGACATGATCTTCCTCATGAGGGCAGGGGGAAGTCCGGAAGTGAAGTAAGAAATCAGGACGTTGTCATCCTGGACCTGAGACGTAGCGACTTTGTTTTTGAACTCGGCTATATAGGAGTTCAGCGAGGGGTTGTAAACGCCGTTCTTACCAATGAGAACGCGTTTCGTGGTGAGCCAGGTGATTGCGTTGTTGACTGTGTCGTGGTGTTCGAACGCGGTCTTGAAAGCTTTGACGAAGTTTTCCCAGGTGCCGATAGCCGCAACGCCACTGGTGATAGTGGACATCCGGTAGGTGTTTGCCCAGGTGAGGGCTGGTCCCTTAGTCATAAAAGACAGGGCGAAGGCGACCTTTTTAGGGTCGTTGTCGTAGGTGGCTACATTCACCGTGAGGTAGAACAACACGGTGTTTAACCAGGGTATGGCCTTATCATAAGAGCCATCGAAGATCTTGGGGGTGCCGAGGCGGAGCTCAGTGGTGCGGGAGGACATCACGGGCGAGGACGGAGGTAGGGATGGAAGAGGGGGAGGACGAACAGGAGTACTAGTAATAGCGCTAGCGATAGAAGGAGCGGCACGAGGGGGACCGGAGTGGATAGAACGTGTAGGAGTAGGAGAAGTGGGAGAAGTCGTAGGTTCGGATGGGATGGAAAGACCGCGGGAGAGGGCAGTAGCTAAGTTCCGGTCTCGTTGGTCAGCGGTCTGGCGGTGGAGAGTGCGCTCGATCTGTAAAGAAAGTTCGTCGGGTTCCTGGTCCTCTAAGTGAGAAGACTCGTCTGATTCCTCCAGGGAAGATGGTTCAGCTGGTGCGGGACGGTAAAGTCCCCACGTAGGGTGGTTTCGCTGAGGGTGAATGGTGGAGGCTTACGCGGTGGTAGCCTCAGCAAGAGAGTTTAGACCTTTTGTTACGACTACCCGGGGTAGGAGTAATCGCTAAGGCCTTCGAAGACAGGGAGTCGAGTTGGAGCTCGACGACGCGGTGATTCTAACGTGGGGTTTCCTCCGTTAGCAAGAGTCAAGGGGATTCCTCGAAGATATCAGTAAGCCGAGGACGAACCGATCAAGGTAGTCGGGTTGGTGAACCGACACGCAGTACTTCCGTTGTGGGGCTTCCTCCAACGGTGGACAAGGGTATCGACGAGTCGAAGGACAAGTCGATCAAGGAAGCGATCTAGGGGTTTCCTAATCGCGGGCGAGTAAGACGAGAGAAGCAAGTAGATTGCTTAGCGGCGATGAGATACAAGAGTATATCAAAGGAGGTCTAAACTAAGGATCTATGTGATGCTCGAGTCGATTTTATACGTAGTTTCCTTGCGCACGGACCTAAGTAAGAAATGCAAGGGAGACGAAGAAAGAAAGAGTGACGCATTACGGATCAAAAGAAGACGTGCCACGGAATGGAAAGAAGACCGAAAAGGAAGGACGCGTAATGATGAAGATCAGAACATGCGGCCGACACATCGCAGGAGAATCAACAAGACAAATAAGGCAAGAGGATGCGCCAAGGGTACGGAGGCAGTCAAAGAAGCCATTGGCGAAGAAAAGGAATATAGTCTGTGGGACGTGCTAGGATCCTTTGGATAAGGGGGCCTAGCACCGATGGTAGTACATGGATTGAGACAAGGCGAAAGAGAAGTACGAAGAAAAGGAAAAGTTGTAACATTACCCCCTTTGTAGAGTCAAGACCACGGCGTAGACAAAGACATGCCGGCCATGAGAGCGCACAGCAGCTTAACCATGGGGGAGTCAGTAGAGAACGGGGCCGCCAACCGGGGAGCCCATGATGTTACCGTAACCGGTTTCATCAATACAATCTTCCTCGTCGGAATAGTTTCGGTCGACGAGGGGAGAAGGGGAACGACGTCGGGGAAACCGACGGAGGACGGGGGAGGAGTGACGAGGAACAGGAGGTGTTCCTTGTCGGCGAGAGGAATTGGTTCCGCGGCGGGAACGACGGCGTCCGGAGGAGGACGAGGAGGACGTTTGGGTGGACGAGGACGAGGACGAGGAGAATTGCTGCCTCGGAGGGGGAACGCGACGAGGAGGTGGGGAGGCGGTGCGGCGATGAAGAGGGCAGCGGGCGAGGATATGCCCGGGGGCCCAGCAAAGGCAGGTCGTGCACTGATGCACGGGGCAGTCATGTTGAAAATGGCCAATACGGCCGCAAGAATAGCAATGTTCCCCGGCCCGGGGATGGGAGTCGGGGAGAGGCAAACGACCGTCAGCGCCGGTCCAGGCGCTTTCAATGCGTTGCATGAGGCGATCTTCGTCGGACCCGAGGGGGGTTGACGATGCCGAGGGGGTGGTTGGTGCGGGTGGAATCGCGAGGACCTGCGAAACCGTGGCGGGTTCGGCAGGGGGAGGTCTTTCGACCTCGGCGAGGGAGACTGTGGGGGTCGCGCGTTGACGTGTGCAACGGTGTTCTACAGCTAGTGCTTCATATAATTCACGGGTGAGGGGACGAGTCTGGGTGGCCATGGCCAGAAGGTAGCGACGCATGTCGCGTAGGAGTGTGAGCATGCCGAGTTGATGGAGTGCGACCAGCAAGCGGGACTGGGCTTGCATGGCATCCTGGTAGATAAATTGGGCCATGTAGGACCGGTTAGCGTCAGCAGTGGGAGCGTGTGCGAGGGTGATAATATTGAGATTTGCCAAGTAGGCGCTGTAGAGGGCATATAGGGGGGACGCCGAGTCGAGGTAGCAGTCTAAAGTGGTCGCGAGACCGGGGTCGGTGATGAGCTCGGTGAGCTTGCGAATCTCAAAGATGGTAGGGGGACCATCCGAGAGGCAATATGCGGTGGTCGGGACATCTACAGAGAGAGGGGCTTGTTCAGTATCATCTGAAGGGCTATCTGCGCGGTCCATAGGAGGAGTAGGAGGGTGTTGTGAAGCAACGTCAAGGCAGGTAACACTATCGTGGGGAACAAATGGGGAAGTAGGTACAAAAGAAGGTGAAGCAGGAATCGGGGGAGACGACGTATCATGCTCCTCGGGGAACAAGGTCTGGTTTTCGTGAGGCGGGGACGGAATGGCAAGGGGCGAGGCGAAACTAGGAGGTACTTGATATTGTTCGTAGATCTGAGCAATAGTGAGGGTCAAGTGGGGAATTTCGTCAGTGGGGGTGAAGTTAATGGCCATGTTAGTTCTTTTGAGAAGGAGAGAAGACGGAGGGGAAGAGACTTTTATACGCTTTGAGGGCGGAGTCCACATTTGTCAAATGCCTTTCCGGAACCCAGGAGTCTTCTTCAGTCGTGTACCCTTTCCAACGGATCAGGAAGGAACGTCTTCCGCTTGATCCTTTGTGCTTGATGATTTTCTCTATTTCGTATTCTTCTTCGCCATCTATTAAATCCGGAGGGGGCGTAGGGTAGTTAGCCCCATGAGTGTCATTCTCACAGTATGGCGAGAGAAGGGACGCGTGGAATACCGGGTGAATCTTCCACGCCTTGGGGAGGCGCAGTTGATACGTGATCGGGGATAATACCTTAGTGACAATAAAGGGACCTTCTCGTTTGGAGGCGAATTTGGGATTTGCAATGGAACGCTTCAGGTTCCGTGCCTCGAGCCAAACCCTATCCCCTAGGGCGAAGGGTTTGAAGTGTCGTCTGGTTCTGGCTGACATGGTTTGACGTGCCAGCTCATGGGAGGCGAGAGCTTCGTCTCGGGCAGCTGAAAGAGTCTTCAGACGGTTCTCTACTGCGGGGAGATCCGAATTGGCAATGATCGGCGGTAATGCGTGGGGTTCATATCCCATCATCAGGAAGAAGGGTGATTTGCCTGTGACGGAATGGGGGCGGTGATTGTGTGCGAATTCGGCATGAGAGATCGAGTCTGCCCACGACCCTGGGTTAGATCCGCAGTAGATCCGGAGGTAAGTTTTGACTTCTTGGTTTACCCGCTCCGTTTCTCCATCAGTTTGCGGGTGGTAGGCTGTGGAGAGAGACAAGTCATATCGCAGTAGTCTTCCCAGCTCGCGCGCGAATGAACTCGCGAACTGGGGTCCTCGGTCGGAGATGATTTTGTCATAGAGACCGAAGCGAAGGAAGACTTTGTGGAAGAAGAGGGCGGCGACTCCCTCAGCGGTGATGGATTTCTTGGTAGGGCATAAAATTACCCCCTTTGTAAGCCCGTGGTCGACCACGACCAAGAGCGAGTCAAAACCGGAAGAAACCGGGAGGTCGGTGATCAGATCGCAGGAGATCTGCTGGAAGGGGCGAGATGCGGTGGATTTGATCGGAGTGAGCAGGGGAACGGAGGGGTGAGTGTTGGATTTTGCCTGTTGGCAGGTGGCGCAACCGTCAACGTAGCGGCGGACGTAGGCAGCGAGGCCTGGCCACCAGAACTCGGCGGCGACGAGCTGACGAGTCTTGAGAAAGCCGGGGTGGCCAGCAGTTTCGTGATCGTGGCAACGCTGTAGGATAGAACGACGAAGAGAATCGTCGGCGGGGACATAAACGCGACCTTGGTAGGTCAGAACACCGGCATCGAGTTGCCAGTCGGCGAGGCGGGAGCGAAACGCAGGAGGGATCTCCTCGTTCATGGACTGGAGGGCCTGACAAACTAAAGTGTCAGACTCGGAGGATTCCTTGATCCGCTCGTGAAGGGCGGCATCAATAACGTTAACAAAGAGAGAGGGCGGAAGGAGAGTTACGCCCTCATTATCGAGATCTGACGCCGGGAGAAGATCCGGTTGTCGAGAAAGAGCATCAGGACCGGCAAGTTGTGTGCCGGGAACGTGGATCATTTTGAGGTCGAAGTCGGCTAAGTCGATCAGCCAACGGGCTTGGCGGCGGTTGAGGGTTTGCGGTTGACGGAAATAGGTCAGGTTCTTGTGATCCATGAAGGTCTGAATCGGAAAGGCTGAGCCGTGGAGGTAATGGCGCCACGCTTTCAGGCCACGGATCACGGCGAGAAGTTCCCTGTCATAGATGTCATAATTTCACTCAGCGGGGGAGAACGACTGAGAGATGTAGGAGCAGGGGTGCCATTCTCCATTGGCATCGGTCTGGAGGAGGATGCCTCCAGAGGCGTACTTTGAGGCGTCGGTGGCGATGGCGAAAGGGGCGGAAAGATTCGGCATTTGTAATACCGGCTTTTTGAGGAAGAGTGTTTTGAGGGTGTCGAAGGCGTGAGTGCAAGCGGACGACCAGGACCACGAACTAAGCTTTTTTGTGAGGTCAATGAGGGGGCGAGCGACGTTAGAGTAGTCGGGGATGAATCTTCGATAAAAATTGGCAAAACCTAAGAAGGATCTGACATCCTTAACGGTGGAGGGGACTGGCCAGGAGGCGATTCCGTCGAGCTTGACGGGTCCATGGCGAGTTGGCCTGGTTTGACAATCATCCCGAGATACTCTACTTCGGTAGCGGCGAATTTGCATTTCTCGAGTTTGAGGTGCAAGTCGAGGTCGGTCATACGTTGAAGAACGCGCTTAGTTCGTTCAGTGTGGGTAGCCTCGTCCGGAGAGGCGATGAGGAGGTCGTCCATGTAGATGACAAGCCACCCTTCGGCGATCATGTCTCAGAAGGAGTCGTTCATGAATCTCTGGAACGTAGCGGGTGAGTTACAGAGACCAAAGAACATCACAGTTGGTTCGAAAAGCCCCTTGTGGGTGATAAAGGCGGCCTTCCATTGGTGTCCGTCTTTGATTCAGACATTGTTGTATCCCCATCGGACGTCGAATTTGGTAAAGACTTTGGCATCGCGGAGTTTGTCGACGAGATCGGATACCAGGGGCAAAGGGTAGGCATCACGAACGGTATGTTCGTTGACGTAACGGTAGTCTTGGCAGGGACGGAGTCCTCCGTCCTTCTTCTTGACGAAGAAGAAAGGCGAGGCTTGAGGGGACTTTGAGGGGCGGATCTTGCCGCAATCTAGATTTTCCTGTAGGAAGGATTCAGTGGTGGTGCGTTCCTCTGGTGAAAGAGGATAGAGTTTTCCGATCTTCGGGGTAAATGAGTCTTTGAGGTTAATCTCGTGGTCGTAAGGCCGCGAGGGTGGAACGTGGTCAGTAGCTTCTTTGGAGAAGACGGAAGCGTACTTGGAGTATTCTGCCGGGAGAATTGGTTTAGGTTTCTCCTTCTCGGCAGCCATGGCAAGTTCGGTAGCTTGGGTAAGGCGTCCGATGACCGGGGATCCTTTCGGGATATATCAAGATCCGCTTTTGATAATGCGGAACATGATGCGGATGTCGTTGTCGTGTTGACAATGGGCTGAGGGATCTCTCCATTCGTTATACTCGAACAAATGAGAGTGGGTGACGGAGTCGACGTGAATATGTCGAGGAGCGCGGGGTGGTGGTTTCCAGAATTTGGACGAATGACGGTCGTAATCCGTCGAGTGCAAGGTGTAGAGTTCCTTCGACTGGTCGAGACTTTCGGAGAGTTCAAGAGTTCGTTTGGTCCAGTCGATGGCAGGGTTGGTTTCTTTCAACCAAGGGAGTCCGAGAAGGACATTGTCACGTCCGAGGGACATGACCATGAAGTTAACTTGTCGTGCTATACCCTCAATGTTGAGGAACAGCGAGCAGGAGTACCGGATGGCGCCTTTCTTGTTAAGGGAGTTGTCGGCGTTCCGGGCGTAGATAGGTTTGTCAAGTTTCGTGAGGGGAAGTTTGTGTTTCCGGGCGAAGTCCCAGTCGATACAGGAGATGTCAGCTCCGCTATCGATGAGGGCGCGGGTGTCGATGGCTTTGAGTGTGTGCGAGGGTACGATTACTTGAACGGGGATTTGCATTGCTTTGGTCGTAGATGTTACAAGTACAGGTGCACACACGGGAGAAGAAGGGGAGACTCGCATCGAAGAAGTTCCCCTATTTAAAAATCCATCTTTTTGAATCTAACCCTCCTGACCGCTGGGACGTCTTCATCGTCATCGTCTATCTCTTGAAGACGCGGGAGATCTTCATCGTCATCCTGACCGATCGCCTTTATGACCGGTTTGGCAGCTGTGGAAGGGAAAGTGGGGCAGGAGGGACCGGAGTGACCGGGTTTACGACATCTGAAACAAAGTTTCTTCTCGACACAACGCTTCCTTTCTTCTGGGGTTAACTTGGGGATTCAAATGACGTCCACGTCCATGGCGTCAGGGTCTTTGGCGGGAGTTTGGGAGTTCGAAGAGAAGTTCTGGTGGGGTTGGTACGAGGGACGGGAGTATCGGCACGATAACTCAGCGGCGCGATCCCACTGGGTTTGGAAATGAACAGCTTTCTCGTACCAGACGTCGATCGTCGAGGGAACTTTCTCCATGGACATGATTTTCCTCATGAGGGCTGGGGGAAGTCCGGAAGCGAAGTAAGAGATCAGGACGTTGTCGTCCTGGACTTGGGAGGTAGCGACCTTGTTCTTGAACTCGGCTATGTAGGAGTTCAGTGAGGGGTTATAAACGCCGTTCTTACCAATGAGAACGCGCTTCGTGGTGAGCCAAGTGATTGCATTGTTGACCGTGTCGTGGTGTTCGAACGCGGTCTTGAAAGCTTTAACAAAGTTTTCCCAAGTGCCGATGGCCGCGACGCCACCAGTGATAGTGGACATCCGGTAGGTGTTTGCCCAGGTGAGGGCAGGTCCCTTAGTCATGAAAGACAGGGCGAAGGCGACCTTTTTAGGGTCGGTGTCGTAGGTGGCTACATTCACCGTGAGGTAGAACAACACGGTGTTTAACCAAGGTACGGCCTTATCATAAGAACCGTCGAAGATCTTGGGGGTGCCGAGGCGGAGCTCAGTGGTGCGGGAGGACATCACGGACGAGGACGAAGGTAGGGATGGAAGAGGGGGAGGACGAACAGGAGCACTAGTAACAGCGCTAGCGATAGAAGGAGCAGCACGAGGGGGACCGGAGTGGGTAGAACGTGTAGGAGTAGGGGAAGTGGGAGAAGTCGTGGATTCGGATGGGATGGAAAGACTGCGGGAGAGAGCAGTAGCTAGGTTCCGGTCTCGTTGGTCAGCGGACTGGTGATGGAGGGTGCGCTCGATCTGTAAAGAAACTTCGTCGGGTTCCTGGTCCTCTAGGTGAGAAGACTCGTCCGATTCCTCCGGGGAAGAAGGTTCAGCTGGTGCGGGACGGTAAAGTCCCCATGTAGGGTGGTTACGCTGAGGGTGAATGGTGGAGGCTTACGCGGCGGTAGCCTCGACAAGAGAGTTTAGACCTTTTGTTACGACTACCCGGGGTAGGAGTAATCGCTAAGGCCTTCGAGAGTAAGGAGTCGAGTTGGGGCTCGACAACGCAGTAGTTCTAACGTGGGGTTTCCTCCGTTAGCAAGAGTCGAGGGGATTCCTCGAAGATATCGGTAAGCTAAGGGCGAACCGATCAAGGGTAGTCGGGTTGGGAGCCGACTCGCAAAACTTCCGTTGTGGGGATTCCTCCAACGGTGGGCAAGGTATCGACGAGTCGAGAGACGCGTCGATCAAGGAGAGCGATCTAGGGGTTTCCTAATCGCGGGCGAGTAAGACGAGAGAAGCAAATAGATTGCTTAGCGGCGACGAGATACAAGGTATATCGAAGGAGGTCTAAACTAAGGATCTAGGTGGTACTCGAGTTGGTTTTATACGTAGTCTCCTTGCGCACGGACCGTAGTAAGAAATGCAAGGGAGACGAAGAAAGAAAGAGTGACACGTTACGGATCAAAAGAAGACGCGCCACGGAATGAAGAGAAGACCGAAAAGGAAGGACGCGTAATGATGAAGATCAGAACACGCGGCCGACACATCGCGGGAGAATCAACGAGACAAATAAGGAAAG
>JBBPQZ010000822.1:0-11876 GCA_038092795.1 Boletus rubissimus | reverse complement strand
AGAAAAGGAATATAGTCTGTGGGATGTGCTAGGATTCTCTGGATGAGAGGGCCTAGCACCGATGGTAGTACATGGATTGAGACGAGGCGAAAGAGAAGTACGAAGAAAAGAAGAAGTTGTAACAGTGACAAGTGATATCATAGCATTTTATGCACCAGGCATTCTTGGTGCTGCACCCACTGACAACTCTCATCATTTCCATACAAAGAGAATGTTTAAAGACCTCAAGGTTGATCATAAAGATATCTCTTGTAGAGACAATTCTGCCACCACTTGCATCAAGAAGAAAAAAAAGCCACCATGCAGTGTTGAAGCCATTTCCATTTCTAACTCAGATGATGGCCCCAGCAAGGCTGCCAAGCAGTGCAACAAGGATTGTGCCTCACCTGCTTGCCATGTTGACTTTCCAGAACAAAAAAAGACTACTTGCAAGCTGCCACAGGTCATTATTACATATTCTAGCAGAACTTTGTTCAAAAGAAAGATGTATGGCAATTCTGAACAGGAGCCTTAAGATCTTAGCTAACCATTGGGTTCAAAGTATGAACTTGAAGATGTGGGCAGTATAATAAAGAAGAATGGCAATGAAAAGGTTGAGATTGTCAAAGTCACCTTATCTGAAACATTCAAACACAAGAGTGATGGCTTTGCACACACATCCAAGCAGCATGTTGTCTTAAAGGAAAAAGGCAAGGGAGTCCAGGGAGTATCCAAAAAATGTGCCCATATCATATCAAAGGCCATTATTGAGTTTTCCGATGAAGAAGCTGGTCAAAATATGATGATGACCCAATGCTCACCTGTGCCTATACTCTACCTTGCCCATTTTGATACTTCTCCCCAGGATTTAAATACTGATGCATTGGCTTAGATGGTGCAATTACCCCTGTGACATCAAGTATATCCACTCTTTCTTCAAGTCTTGCATTGACTACCATCATCAATCCCATCACTCAGCCCAATCCCACCTCTCTCCTTTCTCCTGCTGTGTCAACTACCACATCAATCCCACCACATATCCTGATTTGACCCTTGTGGCACCATTTATGCATCCCATGCCATCTTCCCAATCAGATCTGACTGTGCAGTCACAGCTTCAACAAGAGCAACCCAGGCTGTGTGTTATCATGAAGGCAAATATATTCCATGATGCATTCAGTCTTCACAAGAGAAATCAGCCTAACTGGCCTGGGCCTATAGCAGCAGATACTAGCATGCTCTCTGTATTGTCAGTGAAGCTACTTGCAGCAGAAGAGGGCCATGCAACTAGCACTGATCTACACCCTGGGCATAATGGTATGGTTACATGGTTACCTTCTGGAGCACAGTGAGATCAGCCAGCAGATATGTTCAAATTGCCATTTGCCCCTTGTGTTTCCTCTAATCTCCAAGTCCCCTATAATTTCCAAGTGCCCATCTATTCCCTCTTGTGAGACATCACAAATTGTTACCCCAGAACAGGCACACTTGTTGAGAGAGTACATAATATGCATCACTCCCAGCAAGAAGGTGTGCTTGCCAGTTATAATGAACAAATGTTTATGAATGGTGCATGGTATGGCCCATGCCTTCATGGCTATTCTGGCAACTTCCCTCCCATGGCCAGTCTTTATTCTTAAGGGGGAAATATCCTAAGCTTGATAATGTGCATGCACAAGCTGCATTTGCTCCATCTCAAGTGGATTTACAGCTGCATGGAGGATACACTGGTAATATACCTTTATATGATGTTGCCGACTACTACTACCATGGCCAGCCACCATCTCATTTCCAATCCTCACCAGCTCTACAGAATGTGTTTCTTAATGAAATAGTCCCCACTAATATGGTCCAACCACTTGCAGCACCTACATACCTGCCCAATGCATCCACCCTGCATATCATTGATGCCTATGCAGAATGGCCATCAGGAGCAGATAGGAACTATACTCTAACTTCACTTTTTTTTGTTCATTTTTTTTTCCACATATCATATTGTTCTGAGTTTTGTACTTCCTTACTCATTGCATTCAGGTTTGCTGCTCATGGTCTACATTTACATATCCTGTGATGTTCTATCTCATTGAACCTCAATGAATTTTTTTGGTGCTGATTGAAGCATTCTCATAGACTTGCAAGAAGCATGGCTGAAAGATAAAAATAAAATAAAATAAAATAGGGACACCAATTGTATGTAGGATGGTTGTAATAGATGGTAAACATATAAAGAAACATACTGGAGGCTCAGAAGGTATATTCCTGCAATATTAGAACACTGCTGAGAAAAAAAGATATGTATCTATAATGATTCCATAAGGGTTGTAAAACTGTCACAAACTACTGTATGAAAAGAGCATGGTGGTTTTGATGAGCCTCTCAGGTCTGCTGTTAATTCATACATGAGGGTTAGGAAAACTCTATGAAATATCATGTAAGCATTGAGGAAACGTTGCAAATGGTGCTAGCAGGCATGATTATAAACTATTTCCACTTTTGGAAATAGGTGGCATCCATCCAGGATGGTGACCTCTTTTTGGTGAATTTGATGCCTATAAGCAACCTCCCCTGATGGCCATGGGAGCATCTCAAAAGTAATGCCAAGGGTAATTTTGGATTTTGGATTTTGAATGCAACTTTGTGGCAACTCCAAATCCAGTTATTTGGTAATGTTTTGTAATGTTATATTTTGTTATTTAAAACACTCAGCACCAGACAGTATCCTAAGTGAAAACACTTCACTATTGTCCTGAATCATCTTCTCTTCAGGCAGGTGCCTTTCTAACCACATTCACCACATGTCTAACATCAGAACCACCACAGATACTTTCAAGAGAGCCAAGGCCCCTGAGAATGCCATTTTCCAGATTGGGTTATGCTTTATAACAGATCCTGGTAGAGGCAAGATAGTAAGTTACTCTGAAGCCATTCATCTGCTCCTGACCCTTATGTTCAACAATGGGCCTGTAGTCCTAGTGCCAACCCCAGCTAACCAGTGGGCATATTCACAGGAGTGTAGTCAAGTTCATTGACAAATATGTATAGATGCCCTATCAGATGATGTTGTTCAAGCCTTTGAATTATGGCAAGCTTGCATAAAGAGTCCCTTTTGGAAGAGTGGCACAGTACTTGCAGCAGTCATTGGAGATCCAATGGCAATGAATATGCAGTTCCACCCAATAGCAATCTCTATAGGAAACCCACAGCTGGGCGAGGCTTGTTGACAGAAGTGCAAACTGTAGGGCATGAGCTAGATCAGAGAAACTGTTGCTCTGCAGTGAGATTGCTGACAAATGAAAAGCTGACAAAATAATGGGATTGCTCAGCATTTGCAAGAGCAAAATAGCCAATTGGCATTGGATAAAACAGTTCCAGACCAGATAGCTGGGCCTCTGACTTTAGCTGAATTTTATAACCTTTGTTTGAAAGAGAGAAAATGCAATGCAAGGTTCATAGTTTTTCTTCACACTCCAATGCCAATGAATCTACACCTTGCAGAAAATTGTGAGCTTTAAAAAGAGCTTGAGTCACATACAGCCAGTTGGCAGAGTGGAATACAAGGGGCCCTTGATTTACAGCAAGGTTGCTGATGGATGAGGAACCGATGCAGAACAGGTGCATGAAAAAACACTGATGTAGTAAGGCATGCTTCATATGCAGTCAAAGTGGGTCACTGACTTTGGTTGGTGCAGCAAGCCTTCGGAAAGTACAGAATGTGACAGCCTTGTTGAAAAAGTAGTAACACTGCTTCCACACAGCTCCCTTGAATATTGAAAGCTGACTGCCCTTTGCCAAGGTTAGCTACAAGTGAGACCAAGCTGGTATTGACTCAATACCAACTCACAAATGTGAGATATATGGCAAGTGCAGCCCAGAAGGGGTAATGGATTGCTAGTGCCATGGCAGTTGCATCTTGCTAACCTCATTTCTCAAAAATGGTGAAAACCAAGCCACACACAAGGTACAAGAAGCCAGCATATGCTCCACTACCCCCTGTCCAAACATGCTCCTCTAGACCATCCATGACTAGTTGAATGAGGCTAAAAAATCTGCTGAGGACCTGTAGGTAAGCGGTTGATTGTCCTACATAGACACCATCTAGCTACTGCTCAGGTTAGGTGCATCTTTTCACAGCAGGAGAGCAAAGTGCCATGCAGCAGAGTGAACTCACACATGTATGTAATGAAGTAACTGCACTTTAAATGGGTCAGGTCGAGTCATCCCAAAAGGAAAGCAGGTTCAAAGCCTAGTTGAAAACCTTAAAGCTGACTAAAAAGAAGGTGCTTGAATGGCTGCAAGAAGCAAAAAACAAGGCAGACTTACTGTACCTCAGGCTCTCGCATGAGGGCCAATGCCTACATAGGCTGGCCAAATGGCTCATAGTATGTAATGTTATAAACTATTATATGTGTCACTCAAGCTTTTTTGGCATTGTACTCCTGAAGGATAATATACTGGAACATCTGAGATGAACTGAAATTTCAGTCAGATCTGGCTACCTTGTTGAGTTTATTGCAATTTTATAAATTTCAAAATCTTTTTGTGGTACAACAGTGATGGAAGAACATGTAGGTGACAAGTACTGCATGCATAAATACCACTCCAAGACTGAACTTGTGTTACATGTGAACTTGTGCCTTTCCCCACCTGTCCTCCAAAAAGTCCAGCTAGAGTGAACAATGGTGTGAGAGCCACCATATATTGGCTAGGTGTCACTGGAAATGGTTTTCATTTGACAAAAAAAAGAGGTGGTGGAATTTTGTGGCTCAGGTCAAAGACTAGGGGTGGGTAACCAAGGGCAGGGTTCACATGCATGAGGCCAACATCAGAGCTCGGAAGATGAACATGTACTACTGAAGCACTTTGAGAAGAGGCATGGGTCAATAGATACAAATGAGGTTTCCAACCACATCAAAATAGGAATTTAACTGCAAGATACATCCAGGGTGATAATGAGGACAGGGTGATAAATGGCTGAACAATGGTAAGTTTAGATCAGAATGGCTGATTTGTGTGTTGCCAAAGGAATGTTCAGTCCACACTTGCTATCTGATAGCCTTGTCAATAATTTCCTGATAGGCAATACCAACACCACTCTAAGAACAACATTAGAAGGGGAATTGATGAGGAACTAGAACTTACATGCTGAATCCAGCTGAGTGACAATAGCTAGCATGAACCTAAACAAAATTGGTTAATATGTGAGTAAATACAAAGGATAACAAGAATAACTTGTATCTGATTCTTGACCATAAGATAAGCCAAATGCAAAGGTGTAATGATTGAATTGCAAGAAACCTGAGTGAAGTTAAACCTGCATTAATAAGTGAGTGGAGGAATATTGGAGTGTACTGTGTGACACAACAGAGACCAATTCCATGCCTGGTGTAAACTGCAAGACATACTGAATGCAAAGGAGTGATGGTCATTTGAGATTGAACTACACAAAACCTAATTGCATGAAGATTGCATCGATGAGCCACATTCCAAGCAATTAAGATCAAATGCAATCAAGACTATGCAAGGAAAGCACTACTGCTGGTAATGATGCCATATTAAGATGGCCAATAGACAAAAGGGAGGGAAATCATACCAGAAACATGATAAATTAATGGCGATAGTTGGAGGTGGATTGAAAATCAGGATGTAAAGAGGAGACAATAGTTGGAAAGTGGAAACAAAGGGGTATGACAATGATGGCAACAAGGGAAGGTCACCAGATGCAACCATGGACCATATAGTCATTCCACAAGCACCAACGTATACCTTAGTGAATAACGAAGGAGGTGAGTCCAATGATGTGAATAACATGAGTTGTATACTCCTTGAACCATAGTGTGACTGGGAACACCATGCAAGCCTTGTGAACTTCTGGACCAGCACTTGCCAGTTGGTAGGTTTTGGAAGCAGCATCCAAAGATAAATCAACCTTGCCAGACAAATCACTGTCAGTTGTAGAGCCAGAAAATTGATTCCAGCAAGGTTCGCCTCACACCATCAATATACCATATATATGGTGTGGAAAGTTTTCTCTCTCCTCCTTGTCATTATCATAGCACTTGCAGTTGTTGTTCTCAGGAGGTGCTCGAAAACTGCAGTCAAGGCTAATATCATAAAGTTCTGCAAGAAGTCTCTCTATTAAGTCCAGGTTACAAGTGTGTCAAGATCACTCTGAGGGTTTTGCAAGCTGTTGCAGCTATCACAAGCACCAATATCACAATTTGAAACTCTTGGCTTGTTATTCATGGAATCAACTGCTTCAGGAATTTGTAGGGCATGGCCAGGTCCATCTCTACAAATTTCCAGATATTAAATAGGCCAGTTTTGTGAGAAGCTGCAGGTACCAAGCCATAATCCTCTTCCAAGATGCTCTATCTCAATTTGGATCTCAGCCCCATTCCTTATTATCAGCATAATGAAATCTATTGTCATTTTGGCATCATAGCTAGTCTTAGAGAGTACACAAGCATCAAATAATCATGCACTAGTTTTGGATGTGGGGCTGACCCTCACCATCAGAACCACTGATTGGGAAGATGCTACCCTATGCAGTGACTGGTGGACAAACCCTTCTTTCCCTGCCCTCCTGCTTCCTTGTCAATATACTTGATATATTTCAATCCATGTAGCATGTAGATCTGATCTCCTTGCAATTCAGCTGCCTCCAGCAGTTGGAAATTACCTACAATATATCACTTGTGGTGCCCAGTTGCCTAAACTGTGTCCCCCTCTGAATGAGACTGTCACTGTGAAAGATACTTTCATGGCATGCAGAGAGGGATAATAGCTGGAAGTAACACAATATGGCCAGTTAGATTGCCCCATACTAGGAACCTATTGTAAGTGACAAGGCGCTATATCATTGAGAATTTTTCCAGCAATTGTACATCAGGAATTGAAAAATAAAAACAAAATAGAATATGTCATTTGAACACAGATGAATCCATGTTTGGTAGTGAGCCCCATGGCCATATGCTGAGGTTTGTGTCCACCAATCATGCTATCTCTCTTGGCACACACAAAGCTAAATGTAGACCTCCTTAATCAGGTTCTGTTTCTTCTTTATCCAAATAGAGTGTGTATGAAAGAATCAATGGTGAATTCATCTCCAATGGTGTTGTATTCATTGAAAAGCTCAAGAAAGTTAGTAGATTTGGTGCCAGGGGTGAGACACTTCCACTGGCTACTGGTTTTGTATCAACAGTATTTACAGAGCAACTGTGATCATAAATGTTTTGCAGGTGAATTGATGGTCACACTTCTATGGTTCATAATAGGATCCCTTACACTGTGCTAAAGTAATCAATCAGTCATCATTTGGTGATTACCTTGTCTTGTAGATGAAGTCATTGAGACTTTCAGTATGGTCAAGACAGAAACCTGGATCTACATCCGGTACTCCAAAAGTGAAAATCCTGATCACCTATTTATGGAATAAATGCAAGAAGTATATACCTATGTTTTTAACAAACCTATTGTACAGTGACTTCCAAAATTGAGTCAATGTTTTGAGATTTTGGAGTATTAGTTATATAACTTAGAAATATAAACAAATAAAGCCAAAATATAAGTGAATGCCTGAATTTACCTACCACTAGCTATATTCCAAAAAAGAATTTATGTAATTCAAATATGTATCCATGAAGATATGGTCAATTCAAACTAGCAAGTCATTGACTCAATTGTATAACTATGTATCAAATCTATAGACTCAGCCAATTCTAGTACTTTGTATGACCTCCTTTGGCCTTAATCACTGCTTGGATCCTTCTAGGCATGCTTTCAATCAAATTCTAACACATCTTTGGATCTATATTGTTCCCTACTTCTGCCACTCTATTCCAAATCTCCCATACTCCTTTGGCATGTCTTGAATACTTGGCAAGCTCCTTTTTGATATAATGCCAAAGGTGTTCAATAGGATTAAGATTTGGAGATTGTAGAGGCCAATCCAGGACATTGATATCATTGTCTTCCATTCAATTCTTGGCCTTTTTTCAAAGACAGGACAACCATTGGTACACAAGTACAGTAAGCAACAAAACTATTTCAATAACTAACCCTGACACAGTACACTTTGCACACTGCATGCATCTGGGGAATTTCACTTAATATTGGTGGGACCAAACCATGTATGAACACCTGGCTACAAACCACTCCCTGGGCCATGTGATTTGGCCCAGGGGTGGTGGAGATATAATCATTTTAAATCACTCATATCATTGGAACAGTTTTGTTGCTATTATATTGAAATATGAAACTCATGTATTGCAATGGGATATTATGTCAGCATTGAGTCATGTGATGTATAAAAAGTTCAACATAATGTAAACACAGCCAAACACCATCACTTTTACTACTTCTTTCACCATGAAATTCCTTTCTACTGATTAAATCAATCAAGTTATTGCTTTCTTGGAATTGGGTCAAACAACTTGTCAGATCTCTGCTTCTACTGGATTCAGTAACTTCACCATCAGTCATATTCACACTGAACACTGTCCCAACCTTCCCAAAGCCACTGGTGATCGTCCATCCATCATTTCCCCCACTCATATGTAATATGCTATTTGACTTCTTGATATTGGAAAGGCTGAAAATGCTGTTCAGATTATCCAGACTCTTCAGGATGTCAAGAACCATTCCATCTCCCCCCAGACCATCTATTGTCACTTAAAGAAAGCTGGTATTGAAGGCTATGGTGAAGCAGAAGTGCCTTCTTCTTTTCAAGCATCATAAAAGGGAAACATTGGATTTTGCTTTGAGCCATTAGGACTGGACTATGGATAATTGGAAGCATGTTATATGGTTAGATAAGACCAAGATTAATCACATTGGGTCAGATGGTAGGAAGTGGACATGGAAAAAGGCAGTAAAGGACCTCAGTGATAAACTTGTGGAGGATACAGTCAAGTTTGAAGGAGAATCAGTAATGATATGGGGTTGCATGACTTGGGATAGAGTTGGAATGGCTTGCAAGATTGATGGTAAGATGGATGCTAATCTCTATGTATAGATTTTGGAAAATGAACTCCAATAAATCCTGGTGGATTATAAACTTACCCCAGAGAATATTATTTTTCAGCAAGATAATGATCCCAAACATACCAGTAGGAGGGTCAAGGAGTGGTTGAAAGAGCATGGATTTGAGGTCATGGTATGGCCTGCTCAGTCCCCAGATCTTAACCCTATAGAACATCTATGGTTTCTCCTCAAAAGAAGGCTAGCAGAGTATTCTGAGTCAGCCAAGGAAATATTGGAACTTTGGAAGAGGATTCAAGAGTGGTACAAGATTGAGGTTGAGGAGTGTCAGAGATTGATTGAGTGCATGAGAAGGGTTTAGGAGGTCATCAAGGCCCAAGGAGGATACACTTCATACTAATTTGCAATACATCTAATATTAACAACAAAACTATTTCAATGATATAAGTGATTTAAAATGGTTATATCTCCACCACCACTGGGCCAAATCACATGACCCAGGGACCAGTCTGTAGCCAAGTACTTGTACATTGTTTGATCCCACCAATACTAAGCAGAATTCCCACAGGTGCATGCACCACACTTTGTGCATTGTGTCAGGGTTAGTTATTGAAATAGTTTTGTTGCTCACTGTACCTCTTCTGCTTGAGCTTGTCCTGGATGACATGATTGTAGAGGGGAATAGATGAATGATGGCTCTTGTTTCTGATGTTGATTCAATCTTTTTTAACATGGCCACATCAATGCACTTGATCTTTAGGTAACAATATCAACTTTGCTTGTGAGTTGTGTGATCTTTTTAGGATTGGTAAACAAGCCATTGATATGAGTGAGTGAGGCAAGCAGATGTTAAGGAGAAAAGCAGATGCTATGAGCATGCAGCTGATTTGGCCACCATCTGTTGAATTCAAACATGTCAGATGCCTTCATGAGATGAAATATTATTTAGTTACCAAAAGATTAATCTGTTACACTGACAAGACCTCCAAATTCAAGTGTCCAAAACTGCCATCCTACTAAATGATGGAACAGAGGAATGGCAAGAAGTGTCACTCATCTACTATGAAATACTTAGTAAAAGACTCAAGCATGACAAAACACATTCATAAAAAGTGTGGACATACTTTAAAAGTCAATTGATAGTGAGAATTAGGCAGAAGTTGTTTACTAGGCTTCAAAACCAGGCTATGTGCATATCATATCAGCCATCAGTGACAAGTAGAATTATTGGTCATATAGAAACACACCACCTATCACTATGACTTGACACTCCAAATCTTGAGTTGGAACAGTCTACCAAATGAGGTAACAGGCATCAAATGAGGTTACATTAGGAGTGTAGCATTGGCTTGTGAGAATGGGGGGAGCAAAGGCCAACCTGTACCTAGTAAGTATGGCTATACAGATAAATGAGTACAATATGAGACATAGTAAACAAGTGTAGCTTACCACCAGTTGTAGTGGTATGAGACTGGAGGAAAAGCATACAGTGTCAGACACTAAGAGGAGATGCCTCTACCACAAGCCCAGTTTTCAGCCCAATGCTATCAGCTTGGCTGTTAGATTAAATTTTTGATAGGACAACAGAATAAATCTGCATTCTTGAAAATTACCCCTATATTATGTAATATTCACTTTTTGGAGTCAGGGCACTGGAGTCTATTATGTAGGTAGATATGGTCCATCCAACAAAGTGCCAGAGGCAGGCTATTACTCTATCTGATGGACACAAACTAGGTTAGAATGGCAACAAAACAGCATGTTTTCTTAGTCATGCTGAGCTTATAACATCAAGCTTAGGAATTCAACTAGAGCCTGACAGGATGTGCCAAAATTGCATCTCAACTATGACACTAGAGCCTTGGCTCAGATTGGAGATGCTCTATCAAGGAATGAAAATGCTATGATACAAAGCCAGCTAGTCAGCTTGAGTAGGTAATCGCCTCAGTCATCATGTGGTAGTGCTTGAACAAGCTCGCCATATACACCATCACATGGGAAACAAAGGCATGTTTTGACAGTGGTTAATGTGTTGAGAGTTGCATTACATCCCAAAAGGTTGTAAAATGATAAAGAAAAGGTTAGAGAGTAAGCAAAGAACATTGCCAGGAAAATGCAGCCGGCTGGCCAACTGTGCTCAAGATAGAGGCAAGACAGAGGTGCAGTGCTTATCACTGTAGTAAAACTGCAGGTGAATGATGAAAATGAGGATGCCACTAATTACTGCAGTAAAACCACAGGTGTAGGCTGCACAACCTATTGAAGTGGGTCTGGATGAAAGTGAGGGAAGTGAAAAGACACAGCACATGAACAAGCCAGGTTTATATATCCCAGGTGTAAAGGGCAACATCAGCTGTGATGTCATTCCATTGAATGAGCAGCATGTGCACTGCTTTGTGATGATCTGCACACCAACTTTATAGAATTTTTTTAAATATATGTTGCAGTTTTCATTAATGCATCATGTGTAGTAGTACAAAGTCTTAGGGATTCAGAGGCATAGAATATTAGGAATATGCTACAGAGTTAATCAGGTGGAATTCATCTATAGTATAGCTCAGTGACTACAAATATTGGTAATCAGGACCGTAGTTGAGTTACAGCTACCTGCAAAATCATAGGTTGATTTTTTAAAACTTCAACTTGGAATTTGTGTTTATACTATGGAGTAGAACTCATAAATCTAACCCAAATGTGCTCACATTTCAAGATTTTGATTACAGTAGCTCAAATAAGTGTCTCAATGTTTGCATATTTTGGCTAAAGGCAATAATTCCTAATAACAACTAATCCTAATCCTAGACTATGAGTGTATGAAATAACATACACACACTTGGCTCTCTGTCACTACAAGAATTAAGGGATTTGAATAACATCTGATGAAATGGCAGCCATTTCAAAATGATAACTCATTGGGA
>JBBPQZ010000821.1:0-11897 GCA_038092795.1 Boletus rubissimus | reverse complement strand
AGAGTGTGGGCAGCGCGGAGATGGGCGATGTACTTGTTATGAAATTCTGCATACTCGGGATCGAGACGCGAGAGAATATCTGGGTCGATTGGTTGTCCGATTGGCATTGCGCGTGGAGGAACCGCTGTGCACAAATCGCGCCATCTTAAGCAAGTAGGGAGCACCATAGCATGAACCAAAATATATTCGGTCTATCTGGTGGATGGGCCGACGCACCGGGAATTACAAAATAAAGTAGTTTAAGTACTAATTTATCATAAGATCGTAGCCAGGCCTTCGGGCTTGCGTCGGCCGTGGTATTTACAAGCATGATTTCTCTTCGTCTGACTCAGAGAAAGGTACTAATGCGCCTTTGCATTGTGCAGAGATAGGAGAAACAAAGAGGCGTGACGCAACTGCCACGTGGGTGCACGTAACGGTCTAACCGCTATCCTAACGGTGTTGCCGTTACTGGCCCGTCGTCTTCCTCAGTAACTCGCAGCAAGCTGAAGAAATCGAACGAACCATATTGCGCACGCCGACACCTGTCTCAAACACAATGACTACGTGGGACCATGGTCTCGAATGCAACAATACCAAGTATCTCAGCAAATTTTAGTTTCTGGGCCGCCCTCTGGTACAGTGGTAGGACTTTCCGCGTGGCATGAGATTGGATTGATTACCATCATGGACTCCCGAGAAGGTCGCATCTCTACTGGTTTCCAAATCTTCGACCCACCGGGTGGCAGGGACCTAGTTTGGGACCAGTTCCGTTTAAGGAGGCAAGCCATTAATACAGATCTTGAATGATTTGACCTCAACCCCTAGACTGGAAGCTGGTTAGGGTCAGCTGTCGCCAGTACACTACACAGTGACACACCACTGTATATCCGACACCCCAAAAGCAGTCGATGACTTGATGTGATTGGTTACTAAGCTCAACTATCTCTCGGAATCCCAAACTGCTGGAATGCGATAGGTCAGCAGTTCCGATGTGAGTTAAACGCCAGTTGGTCGGCCGAATTTATCCCGTACTCGAAGACTTGCATGGCCTGGCATTTATGATTGGTGAGCTGTGTCAACTTTATGGCTTTAGGTTTGATTGGGATACTGGCGTGGGTACAGGTGGGTTGGTTATTTTTGGTGTCTCCGTCTATCCATGAGAGAACTCCAGAGCTCCAACCCAGGAAGAATATCCTGCCCTGGGAACACCCGCATTGTCTCCAGCGAACGTTCAAAAATTGGAGCATCTCAGACGACCATGGCCGAAGAATCTCTCAACGATATTACGACAATATATCAAAATCCATATGGCGAACACCTTGTGCCTGCATCTGTCGCTACTGCAATGCTGCGCTTCATCACTTCTCTTTCGAATGAGTTTCGAAGGAGCCTCTGGTGATCCGTATACATTGTTCAGTTGTTCATTTGGCATGATTGCTTGTACCCTTCGGGTTTCAGCTCTCATACTTGAGAAGGGGCTTGTTGAAGGCATCTGGGCACTCTTAATTGCGATGGTACGCAAGCCTCTCGCGCGCAGTGCGGCGAGGACTGATTGAGATTGCAGCCACAAGCAACGGTTGGGCTGGCCAAGAGTCGATCAAAGACCGTTGGTGCTTAGCCATCCCCCGACGATTCTGGAACTCTGACTTGTTCATTTGGTTGATGGGATCCATCATTAAAATGCAGTCATATCGGCGACACTGACATGGCCCGAGATGACGTCATGCATTGCGGGTAGACCGTTGCGGCAGACGCCACAGATACGGTCGCTGACGGTGGCGATTTGATAATGGATCGGGTCGGGGGATATTGTTATGTTTGTTATTTTACGGACAGGTTATCTTTTACGCCGGTTTTTAAGTGCTGCGCACAGCGTGTCCCGATGACCACTACGTTGTAAGATATTCACCGAACTAGAGGTCAAGTATTGTGGATACGGTCAAGGTTTTTACCACGGTTGGGTCGATAGACGTGAAAGGAAAGGACCCTATGTCACAAGTTTAGCACGACCGTAACCGATCCGCTTCGAGTCCCCAGGCTTGTTCCTTGGGTGCGAATACTCATGGCCTCCGTTCTTTAGCTGTTTTAGGAGCGCTTGTGAAGCTTGTCCGTCATCACCTGTTCGTCGTTTGGACAGCATAACCCTGCTGTCAGCTGTAGCGTGAGCTGTTCAATTCTGAAACTTGTCCCGAGCCACAGCTGCACGGAAATTGACTAAACTGCTTTCGGCTCCTAGTAAACGTGTCCGCCTTCAGATAGCGCTCAGTCTTGGATCCTTTCCCTTCATGTTGACCACCACAATGGACTACCCGCCTCACGACCAGACGCAATTGCACTCGTCACCCTTCCAGGTATGAGCCTTACCTTTTGCACACCCGTCACGTTTGAAATTTACCTGCTGACTGCTATCGGCAAGGCTCGGGCGTTCCACTTCCTCAAGAGACTCGCCTTACGTGCACGGGGAAGTGGCGGGAAGCCGAGAGACACCATTTCCCCTCTCGCCATACCCACCCAAGACTTCCAACGCGCACACTCTTCCGTAGACCTCCTGCGTAAGCCGGACATATCGCGGCTCATTGGGTTCAGGGTAGAAGACGGCCCAAATCTTATGGATACCGATGACTCGTCTCAAGACGCTTCTGCAAGCAGCAATTCACCCCGTTTACGACCTAGACGCTACTCCACATGGGATTCCATGCGCACTGCGCACATTTACCCGACCTTCGCCGGTCACGGCGCTGCGCCATCTTTCTTTCGTGATCAGGCAGGTCTGGGGAATAAATTCCTACTCGATGAACCTGGAAATCTACTTGCTCCAGCGCCATTGTTCTTGCGCTCCAACCTGTGCCTTGATGCTGTCGTGCAGCCTACCCCATCTCCCGTGTCGAGTCCCGAGATTTCACCACAGATCAGCGTCTTTCCAGAATCAAACCCTGAAGAGGAAGCTGTGCAATTCACGCCGAATGATGACACGCCACGACCTTCGGGCGACGTCATCTCCCATAATGCCACTCTCACGACCTCATTGACTGACCTAACGCCATCGACCTCTTCTGACCCGGACACCCTCTTGTGCGCCCAGTCGCTACTAGCCCCAGAAGATTCTACCTCAGAAACCGTCCAGGAGCGTCCCCCTTTGTTACCTCGCCACAGCGCTCCCTTGCCACCGCCATTCCGTGTCACGACAGAACGTGGTCTCCGTTTATCACCGTCGATAGTGACAAGACAACCTATGCCTTTACTCAGTTTACCTCCATTGCCGCCACCTCCTCCTGCGCCAGACACGCCGCCAAGGCAGAAGGTACCCCTGCGAAGCATACCTTCGTTGTCCAGGCACGGTCGTAGTAACGCTGAATGTCAAGCGGATCACGAGAATGCGACGCTAGGGGATTCAGATGAAGACGACGGTGACGACGGTGACGAGGAGGAAGAACCTACTGACGCTTTAAGCGTTCATCAGAGTGATGATGAAGATGAAGAGCCGTCCAGCGCTGGTCCGTCCGGTATTCAAGACTTTAAGAGCTCGCAGAAACAGCGTATGAGGAATGACTCATCTCTGGTCGAGAGTCCTGTTTCTCCCACCTCGTCCCAGAGCGAATTTGTCGGCCCGAATCTCGCCGACTACTTTTGTTCCAAGACTTATGTTAAATCCATCCGTTTTGCGCCGTCATCTACTTCTCTGGCGATGTATCCGTTCTCTCCCGACGTACCTGGTGCAGAAGATGTTAAGCAACACCATGCTCTGGATCCTGACCTCCCGACACCTGGAGCTCGTTTGGAGAGTAAGCCAAGTCTTTACCGTGCCGCCTCCCAGAGCATGATAAACCTCGGCTCCACTCGGCGTGCTGAGCTGGGGTTGCACCCTCTCAAATCTAGGGAAGCGGTGCGGTCTAACCCAACTTCCATTTCAGAACATAACACCGAAAGTGCTGCAGAGTCGGAGGAGAGTTACACAGAGGCAGTGTTTGGATGTCTCCTCCGACGCACTTCTATGCCAAGTTTCCATCCCACTTCGGATCCCCCGCCGTATCCCACGTTCAATCCGCGCCCAAAGGAAAGTCGTGTTACGCCACATGAGGATGAGGAACGAGAGTGGCTACCGCCTTATAGCAATTCCCTGTACCTCATTGCCATTATGCCTCGTAAGATGGAGTTTAGCTCCCCTGGCGTACAGGCAAAGGACCGCAAGTGGAGACGTGTGGTGTGCGAGTTGGAAGGGACTACCTTTCGGGTATACAAGTGTCCTCCTGGTGCCAGCGGTGCAGGTGTTCTGGGAGACTGGTGGGAAAAGCGCGTCGGGGTTGGCGATGTGGCTTCTCCGAACTCGCCTCGGCCACGGAAAAAGGAAGAGCAGTTTGAAAGGCCAGCAAAACTGGGGATCGACGGACCCCCAACACTTGTCACACCCCCAGCGTCCTCGGGACGATCGACGTCTGTCCCTCCCGCCAGACAGAGCAGGCCAAGAAGCGAGTCTCAATCCTCGATGGCAACCCAATCTACGACGACGTCCACGCCTAGGCCTGCAAAACGCACGTCGGGTGCAAGCTTCTTGTCACCCTTTAGGAGTTCGAGCTCCACTCGACCTGAAGCGAGTGCTGGGGAAACGTCGCGTCGTCGTGAGTCCCGTGAGCTCGAACTATTACCTGTCGATGTGCAAGACAGCCGTTCTTCATTGTCGCACGAGTCCACTGGGCGAGCGACTCCGGCGCGTCAACGATTGTCTCAGCCACCACCACCACCTCGTTCGGCCTCGCGACTCACTTTCTTGCCCGTAGCGACTGGTCGAGCGCAATGGCGCAACAACGAAATACCCAAACCGCCCAAGTCTGATCTATTACGTGCATATACCTTGCAGCACGCAGAGAGTGGTTTGGGGAATGATTATCTGAAAAGGAAAAACGTGATCCGAGTGAGGTTGGAAGGAGAGCAATTCTTGTTGCAAGCACCCGATGTACCTGCTGTCGTGGAATGGATCGAGGTATGTACAGTCTGCCGATCTGGTGATGTGAATCTGATTGCTTTCCAGGGGCTCCACGCTGGGACTAACATTGCTTTGGACATTGATCAGCGACCGATGCCAAGGGGACCCATGTTTCCAAGGTCAGTTTCATTTTTTTTTCGTATCGTGCCAGGGTCAGCTCATCGGCTCAATGGTGATTTAGGCGGCGGCGGCGGCGTACGCGACGCATGCAGGCGGAAGATACCTCTAGGGAGCGACCGTCCGCACCTCGCATACTCGTGTGATGGTCTTGTTCTTCAGATATTCATCTCGCACTCATACTGGACCGACGCATTACAGTTTTGTACACCCACTCGTTCCTTGTAACTCTGTTGTATGGATAGAGCAATAAAAGTGTCGTTTGTATTTCCCACGGTTTTTGCTGTATACCACGTTCGGTTTTTGCCTTTACCATTTGTCGCATCAAACGAGCTCCTCCGTTATCTTGTATCCGTACCCTCATCGATTTTCTTTCTCGACTTTTTCTTTCTTCTCCCTGGTTCTGGCAGCCGACGAAAGCCATTGCCCAAGCGTTCTCCTCTCCCTATCTAAGCACCCACATTCTCGCCAAAATTCACTATAGCGCAGCCGTAAAGGATCAACGTTATTGTATCCGCTACCAATTGTTTTTTCCCCCAACAACACCCGTACCTCGCTGCTTCACACCAACGTCTGAACCATCGAAGCACGTCTTCACAGTATGGCCGATTCTGCGACGGAGATCGATCTGGACTCGGTCATCGACCGATTGTTAGAAGGTGGGTGGCGTGTGCCTGTGACTCGGTCGTCTTTCGGGAGTTGCGTGCAAGGTGGAAAGGAGGGTTATGCAAACGCTATGAGCGCCGTCCTCGCTGGGGGATTTGGAAGGTAGTTTCAGGGGAGGGTTTAGGGCGCTATGCGGTGGACTCACCAGTGCACCATGCGGCAGTGTTGCGATGCGCTGGCGTGGGTTGGCGGAAAAGCTCTCTAGGAAGATGCGTCCCTCGAGCAACTCCAGCGTATTTCCACTTCAAGTCATCCTCTGGTTTTTGAACAGTAATATTGATCGGTGTCCGTTTTTTTCCTCTTTATTGCAGTGCGTGGAAACCGACCAGGCAAGCCGGTGCAACTACAAGAGTACGAAATCAAATATCTCTGCACGAAAGCGCGCGAGATTTTCATAAATCAACCGATTCTATTGGAACTAGAAGCACCCATCAAGATTTGCGGTTCGTGCTCACGATTTTCGTACAACGATGTTCTTGGTATGACTCACACCGCCGGTATGCCCGACAGGTGACATCCATGGTCAATACTATGACCTTTTGCGACTTTTCGAGTATGGGGGTTTCCCACCAGAAGCAAACTACCTCTTCCTCGGCGACTACGTCGACCGGGGTAAGCAATCCCTCGAAACCATATGCCTTCTCCTCGCATACAAGATCAAGTACCCTGAAAACTTTTTCATCCTTCGTGGAAACCACGAGTGTGCAAGCATCAACCGAATTTATGGTTTTTATGACGAATGTGTGTTGTACTTTTCATCACCCCAAGACGTGATCAGTATTGAAAACAGAGCCAAGGCAAACGGCGGTACAACATCAAGCTATGGAAGACGTTTACTGATTGCTTTAATTGCCTACCCATCGCTGCCATCATCGACGAGAAGATATTCACCATGCACGGCGGATTGTCCCCCGATCTCCAATCAATGGAGCAAATACGAAGAGTCATGAGACCTACAGACGTTCCAGACACTGGTGCGTTCACCTCTTGTATGCTGTGGAGAGCTATCTCACATCGATCGCGCAGGACTACTTTGTGACCTTCTATGGTCAGACCCAGACAAAGACATTACTGGGTGGTCGGAGAATGACCGAGGCGTCTCGTTTACGTTTGGACCCGATGTTGTCTCAAGATTTTTGCAGAAACATGACATGGACCTCATTTGCAGAGCACATCAGGCACGTTTCAACCACCCTGATACCGCTTGTCGTTTCCGATTACTGATGTGTTACAGGTCGTGGAAGATGGTTACGAATTCTTCGCAAAACGACATCTTGTTACCTTGTTCTCTGCGCCAAATTATTGCGGAGAGTTTGACAATGCTGGCGCCATGATGAGCGTTGACGAGACTTTACTCTGTTCCTTCCAAGTGAGTTGTCACGTGATCATGTACAGCCGACTAGGGTAACGCAGACCAAAGATCCTTAAACCCGCCGAGAAGAAAGCCAAGTACCCATATGGAGGCATGAACATGGGACGACCGGTGACACCACCTCGCAAACAGAAGAAGGGAAATAGCAAGACTGGTTGAGTCAGGTGGAGCCTTCCTTCATCTTGACCCAGTTTCATGTTTATTTTCTCTTCTTTAATTGTATTTCTTTTCGGTTATCCCGGTCATGATTGGCTATATCTTGCTAAAGGGATGGTTTTATAATGATGGGAACGACGACAGGCCTCGCACCAGCCCTCTCTGTTGTCGAGGCTGCCAGAACGAAGCAACATGGTGGAGCATTGGTTAAAGGCGAGGGTGAGGTAATGATGGACCCATTTGCATGGTACCTGGGCAAAGCTTGAGAGCGATCACAGCATCACAATCCCTACGTATCTATTCCTTCACTTTGGACATGACACTCCGTAAACAAAACCAGTCCTCTCGTTAATTTCCCACTTGAGCGGAGACCATCAGCGCCCTTTGCTTTCCCTCTCCACGTGCACCGGTTTTTTAAGTGGCAGCAGCAGATGGTGTCGTCTTGCTTACGTCGTTTTTTTTTGTCATCTTTCCGATAGCCAGCGAGGCATTCGATCGATAGCCTGATCTTGTTCATTGAACTTCATTCTTTGTGTCTCTTCTTTTTCTTCTCTTTCCCCCGACTTGTCACAGTAGGCCTGACCATATACTACATTGACTTATTTAATTTTTTCGGGGACTTCTGGGAGGTTGGGTTGATCTGGTGAGTCTGGTGAACGTGGTGATTGGACGAACCTTGGCGTCTGTAGGGTTTTGAGGCCTTCAATGAGGCATGCATGTCTTGACTTGCCCAGACACCCTCGCCACACACTTGTCTAGTCGCTGCAACGCTCTCTGGCTTGGATTGCCTATTCGATGGATATACCTTTTTGCCTATGACACCGTGGTTGTGCGGGATCATTCCGAAGGTGGGGATGTTTGAACCCGCACTACGACCCGGTTACTAACCCAGTACAGTACTACTAGCTGATTCAGAAGGACCCTCGTTTGCAGTGATCCTACGGCAGCCGCGCCACGCTTATAACTCGGGTGCAGCAGTGCCCGACTGGATGGCTCAAAGTTTCCCCTTCTAACCCTTACCCCTCCCCCCTTTCCTGGGGATCAATGCATCACCTCGCCACCCGGAGAATCTCCGAACTGGCACCCGACGTCACTGCCAATCGGTCACACCGAATTCGTCCGCTGCGCGACGTTGTCGTCGGGTTGGGAAAAAAAAAAGCAAACGACACAAACACCCCCGTCTGGCAATGTTGGTGCGTAATATGAACGCGGGGGTGCTACTTGTGCCAAGTCAGTGTTAGGTCGTTCGGATGCCCATTCCGCCAATGTGATAGCGATGAACTTGGATGGACGGGGTGGGCGACATGAACGTCGTGCGAGGTTTCCACTGGGGGATTGGATGCACGACGTGACCATAGCAAGCGTGGTTGTTCTATGTAACCCCCATCCGACCGACCTACCTCGCCGGGATTCAAGTGTTCTTTTAATGCTGTAAACCACGCGGGCGGATGGGGACGCGAACTCACACTTTTGCCACACGTATCGACGGTCCTGAGGGCTAGTTTGAGGTGATTGAAAATCTTCCGTGGGGCGGCGCGGAGACGGAGTATAGGAGACCACAGCACTTGTGACTGTTAGTAGCTTCCACCGCGTCGATTGGGCCTCGGTTTCAAGTACCTTCCTCCCGGCCCCAACAGTGGCGTTTGCATCTTTCCAGGCATATGTTGAATTCTGTCTCTGAACGCGTCAGGAGACCTCAGTGGCGGCGGGTCACACTCTCAAGGGAGACCTGTGACTGCGGAATTGGAAAAAAAAAGTGTCAGGAAACAACTCGGAGAAACATGTCATGTGGACCGCATCTACCACATCACAAGGTGCAACATGGATGACCGGGTTGCCAGTGTGGATACGGGGTGCAACTTTGTGAATCAGGACCCGTGTGGGGCCCCCCTTTCCCACCTGTCGACGTGGTGATAGCATGGATACCTGCCCGAGGACGTCGGCTTTCCCACTTTGATAAGTAGATAAACTGTAGTATTAGTATAACCGTCGACCCCGTGGTATGAGGGACGAGGGGTGTAACCCTCCTTGGTGCCCTCTCAACCTACCGTGTTTGGCGTGGTCGGAGAAACATTTTGTCAGAAATGGCACACGTGAATAGCTTCATGATGTGCAATCGGATTGAATTTTGTTTCGTTGAGTATATTGTACACATATGCATGTTGGGAAACATGTCCGAGGGGGATATCTGTTTATTAAACCGACGGTAATAATGTAACGGAAACCCAGAGAAAAAACAAGTCAATGAATGAATGAGGCATTGCTGTCGAAAGATGGTAATGAGGGAGAGAGATAGACGAGGAGGTACGGGGGTGGTATCATGCGTGCTCTGGATGCTTTTCGAGCATGAAATCCTCGTGCGCCTCTGCCTGTTGCACGATTTTCTCGATTGCATCCTCGCCATCGAACAACGCTGCCGTCTCCTCCAGCGTCCGATTCTTGGTCTCCACAATGAAGAACCACAAAAATACGAATTCACAGGCGAGCCAGCAGACGTACACGAGCTAGACCGTCGGAGACGGTTGTCAGTATAGTTGTTCGTTATGGATGGATGCTAAGCGTGACTCACGTAGTACTTCCATCCCAGGGAGTCCAGTGCGATCGGGTTGACATACTGGTTAAAGATAAGGGCGACCGAAATGACAAAGTTGAAGATGTTGAACCCTTTGGCACGGAGGTTGTAAGGCAAGATTTCGACCGTGTACGAGACAATGAGGGGAGTGAACGCAATGTCATATGCAGCGTAGAAGAGGAAGATGAATGCAATAACGGCATGTCCAGCCGCAGCGGTCCCGTGCTGAGCGTACTCAGAGAAGCAGATCGCTTGCGCCATGTAGAACAGGGTCATCAAAGCGGCAGAAAGCAGGAAGAGGAAGCGACGACCCAGACGGTTGACCATGAAAGAAGCGAACATAGCCCAGCCCAAGTTCCAGATCTGCAGAATACCATTGATGAGGAGTTGAGTGCCTGTACCAGTGATACCGATCTGGTCAAAGACCTTGTTCAAGTAGTACGAGACGAGACCGTTGCCGGACCATTGCGAGAAGAAGGCAATGGCAATGATGATACGCATACGCTTGCGGTTTCCAGGGGTGGCGATGAGCGACTTCCAGCCAATATTTTCAGCGACGGTACGGTCGAACTCGAGGGCAGCCTTGATTTCCTGGAATTCATGTTGTACGAGTGGGTCCGATCTGGAGGCGAAGTCATTAGCGAGAGTAGGGTTTGTTTTGGTGTATACTCACACATTGCCATCGGCATGGTAGTAGGCAAGAATGTTCAACGCCTCTTCTTCACGTCCCTTGCTCATTAACCAACGAGGCGACTCGGGTGCAAACAGAATCAGGACAAATTGCAAAACCGAAGGAGCACCCTGTAGCAGCGATGGCAAGCGCCATGACCATGTGCTGTTTATCAGGAAGGTACCGTACGTTGTCCATGCAGCACTAATAAGGATCGCTGTGAGTTAAGAATAGTAAAGAGCCGCATCACATGGAAAAACACTTACATGATAGCACCCGAATACCAGAGGGAATTGTACAGGGCTGTTAAAGGGGCGCGGTACGTAGGGTATGAGATTTCAGTAACCAGCATAGGAGCGGCGTTAGCTGTAAATATTCCTCAGCTTATGCGATCGCATGACTGAGTCTGTATGGAACCCACCTGCAAAAGTGAGGCCAAAGCCGATCAAGAAACGTGCACCAATGAACATGCCGACGGATTGCGCAGCAGTTTGAATGGCGGTAGCAATGCACATGATAGTCGCACCCAACCACACGGCCCGACGACGACCAATACCGTCAGACACGTAGGGGGCAAAAGGATAACCTGCCAATGCGCCAATATTCTACGCACATATAGTCAGCAGATGAAAACAAATCTATGGCCTTGTGTGCTCACTTGGATGGCATTGAGCAGACCGAGCTTCCCACCAGATGGGTAGTTGAAAGCAGACTCCCACTGAGTAAGAGTCTGCAAACCGTTCATCATACTACCGTCGTAACCATTGGTGGATGAGGTAATGAGACTGTAGGTGATATTACCATGTCAGAGAAAACATACGACATAGAGGGTTCTTCCGGACGTACAGAAGGACGATCCATGCATTGAGGACAATAAGCCTGTCGACAAGTGAGTGAGCGCAAGGAAGCACGACCGCTACATAGGATACCCACCGCCTGTTATTGTACCACTTTCTTTTCGGGTCGATAAGATGCGCCAACGAAGCATCCTGAATTCCAACAGGAGCACCAGCACCCATATTGTCTTCCGAGTAATTGCGAGAAATGAACAAAAAGTTGAAGGCGAATGGGGCTGAGGATTTTATGCGCTTGCTTGCACGTCTTATAGCCTTGGGCTCGGAAAAACCGTTCAACTCTTCCGGATCGAGCTTGAGAGCTTTTTCCTGGGTGACCAGATCCGATTGTTGACACGTTTAGAACCACGTCGTACCTGTGGTCGATAGAATCAAAACGGGAAACTCCCTGGCGCGGTAAATTTGTGCGAACTCGTGATCAATATTAATGTAACTTTCGGCAAGCTGGCATTCCCAGCGCTACCGGAGTGGAGCGGCGGGGGCGGGGGGGGGGGGTGTTGGGACGCGATGCAAAGCGGACCATCTAA
>JBBPQZ010000820.1:0-11905 GCA_038092795.1 Boletus rubissimus | reverse complement strand
CCTTTCCTTCTGTCCCGGCATCACATCGCATACGCCAATCCAACAGAGTGCACCCGCCGCAATGGCTTCGAACGAAAAACCCAAATCCTCCTCGAAGCTCAAGTCGAAGGATGAACCAAAAGCACGTGATCAGGTCGCGTCGACGAGTCCCCCACGCGTCTTAGCCAATTTCCCAGGGTTGATCAAGCCCAAATCGCCTCGCCCACTGCGAGCCCCTTCGACAGCGACGACGACGAGAAGGCCATCCCCAATGACGCACACCACCACCACCACCACCAACAACAACAACAACACAAAGCCCGAGACGAACACAAAAGGAAGAACAAAGAGCAGTAGCCATCACCACACCAACAGCGAGCCCCCCACTATGTCCATGGAAACGCCCTCCACATCCAAACTAGCCCGCTTCACCCCGTTTACGCCCAAGCGGCCCCTCTCTGTCGTCTCCGGCAGCGATCTCGCCACCCCCTCCATCTTTAACACCGCGAAAAAATACAAGGCGGTCCTCTCGACCGAGTCTCGCACTCGAACCACCAAAGTACCGGTACACGCATCTCTCGCACCCGTTCCAGGGACACCGACGAAAGTCAACGATGGGTCACGCCCCAAGACTCCTTCCACGCCGAGAGGCGCAAGTCCCGCACCGGGATTATTCATGGGACCCGGAGACATGTCCATGGATGTGAGCAGGATCGACCCAGAAGAGTCGCTCGAGCTCGGGAGACATTGATGAAAGTCAGTTACCCATTCCTGAATATGGCAAAGAAGACAAGGTTCTCGTTTCTATTCGGTGCGTTTCCTTCGGTGTTGGTCCGCGCTGAACGTATGTTCAGTCGAGCTTTTTTAGAATGCATCCAACGACCGGCACAAGACGCTTGGGACATTTCCATTCCAAATGATATTAAATTTTTGCCACAACACGCTAAAACGACGCTCACCTCTCCTCCGGAATTCCACTTTGATGAGGTTCTCACAGGGTCTGAAAACAAATTGGTATACAACGCCGTTGCAAGAAGTCACGTGTGTGCTGCGATGGAAGGCTACAACGCTGTCATATTCGCGTATGGCCAGACTGCAAGTGGAAAGACCTTCACACTTGTAAGCACTTTCTAGCAGGTCTCTTTCTTGAGTACTCAGCGTGCGTGTTAGTCTGGAAACGAGGACCAACCAGGTATCATCCCCAGAGCTATGAAGGATGTATTTTCTCACATCAGGAGAACACCGACACGCGAATATCTGCTTCGTTGCTCACACCTTGGGATTTACAATGAAACCATTTATGACCTGCTGTCTCCACCTTCGGTGTCGGCGACGCAACCCGTGCAAATCATTGGACAGGGTGTGTTAGCACCACTTCGAGAGGAAGTGGTCGCGAGTCTCAAGGGCGTACGGGAAGTAATGGAAAGAGGAGAGAGACATCGTAGGACTGCGAGCACGGATTGGAACGAGAGAAGTAGTCGGAGTCACAGCGTATTCAGGCTTGTGATCGAAAGCAGAGAAAGAGGCGAGGGAAGACCTACGCACTCGCCATACCCACACTCATTGAATGCCCCTCGTCACCCTCGCCCCCACGACGGCAAAACACACCACGACGACCGAATACGCCCAGGTCGATCCATTCAGCGCCGTGAAGAGTACATTGACGACGACAGGACCGTCCGCGCGTCCGAGGCATATGGCGAATTGAACGAGGCCGTTGCTTCGGCCGAGGGCTGACCCCCTCCCTGTCACACGCCGAGCTCCAGACGTACCTGGTACGGACATGGAACGGACTCCGGAGCCGGTCCCAGAGATGCTGATGGAGTCCGCCGCTGACCCAGTCACGGGAGCATGTCGTTTGATGAAGGACATCGTGATGCTGTATGCGACTTTGGATAATGTGAGAATGAGAGCGAGGCCGATTAAGATGCCAACCTCCGGGCGCCGGGCGAGCGCAAACGCGTTAAACAGCGGTTGCGATGCAAACGTGGTCGGCCAGAGATATATGCACGTCGTGACGTAGTCAAATCGGCGTAGGATGTAGGGCATGACAACGAGCCGGAGGAGGACGGCGAATGTACCGGAAAAGGCGAGGAAGTTGCCGATCGTCGAGGGCTGTCAGACATATCAGGAACAAGTGAGTAGAAATTAGAAAGTAAACATTAAAAAAAGATCCACCGAGGCGTGGTAACGAGAGATAAAAATTGCGGGCGTGCCTCACACGAGTATCCAACCCAAGGGGATACTCACATCAAGCCCCAAACCGCCCACGTCGACAGGCGTATAGCAGAAGAGTGAAAAGACGACGTCAAATGCGGAACTCAGGAAGCTCAGCGCGAGTCCGGAGAGCGTCAACGCCCGTAGGGCAGGTATCGCGAGGAGTGCTTTCGCACTCGCAGATTCAGCCTCCGCTAAACCTGGGTGTGAATCTGGGGTGGAAGGTCGCGTGCTACCGGGAATGCCGTTCGTAGTACCCTTTCGTTTACTCGGAAGTGTCTGTGGGAACCAGAGTAAACAAGTCAGTGTATGTTATTTCTACGGCCTTCTCTCGCACACAAACCTCTTCTATGAGCAAATACCCCAACCCCATTCCCAGGAGAGCGCACACAGCGCTTATGACACAAGGCGGGAGATATGGATGGTCCACAAAAACCGGCCATGAAAGATATCTGGGGTATCGTGTCGCAGCATTCGCAAACGTCCCACCAACGAGCGGTCTGTAATAGGAGTCAACTTCCAGTCACCCGAGATAAAACGAAACAGATGTACCCGATGACAGTGCCCGTCGACCAGGAGAGGCTGTATATCGGCACAGCGATGTTTTGGTTGGTGTCATCAGTGATCTCGACCAACATCGAGTGGAACACGGCAATGTTTCCTGCTACCAATCCACCTAGAGTAGTCGTCATGGATTGAATTCTGGATGAGAGTGACCGAGGGAGGAGAAAACCGACCAAGGAACCGTGATGCAAGGATAGTGAGGAGCGACGTCGACCAGCCGAAGGCGATTGTCGTCACCGCCGTGCCGACGAGACTGAATATCACGACGGGGCGCCGACCGACGACGTCTTCTCGAAGATCATGTCAGAAACGGAAAGGACTACGTTCACGGCTCGGTAACCTACGTACCCGATAATCTACCCCACTGGTACACCGAAAATGTCTGCGCGAGCGAATATACGCTCTCCTAAACACTCGTAACAGCGTCGCCGTCCTCGTCAGCGTAATACACGTACACACACCTGCAGGAATGGAACCGTACTCACAATGAACCCACTGTAAAATCCGACTTGTTCTGGTGTAGCGATGTGCAGATCGGCGAGGAGTTGGTTGATGTACGGAAAGATCTGGGTATAGGCGATGGGATCAATGATGCGGACGGCGACGAGGGCACCGAGCTGGGCTTTTGGGAGGGGCGTGGGGCCCGTGGCTTGAGACAACGCAGAGCTGCCTCCGCACTCCGCATCGGGTAGGAGTCGTGTCGACTCGTCCGGTTCGCCGGCAGCGTTTTGGATGGTACTCGCCCTCGACATGGATGTCGAATGAGTCGTGAGCGTGAGCGCGTGTAGTACGCCTGGAATAAAACGGCCTTCGGCGCGTGTTCGCATCGTGTCGAGGTCAAAGTTAGATCATTGATACCGGCGTCCAAATGTCTAATTCGATCCGCCTATTAGAAGGCACGCGCGTGAGTCATATTCTACAACGTGTCTGTGGATTACTGGAATTACTTTCATCCAAGGAACATACCATATGCCGGTGCCGCGTGCTTCTGCGGCACGGCACCGCTGACACGATGCCTAAGTTACATGCATCGGCAATGGCGAGTCCCCAACTCTAGCAAGACATCTAGATGGGCTTTCGAATGACTTCCAAGTTTCAAGAATGGCAGACGACAACATGCGATTGATACTAAATTGACTCAGCGCATTCAACTACTACAAACAGCGCCATACAACCGTGGGAAGCATGTGTACTCATAAATTGGGCGCGAGTTACTGCAGGACCACAACCATGCCAGATACTTCCACCAGAGATCCAGTAGCGGCGCCACGTTCAAAAACTCCTTCTGACACTGCCCGCACGGTTAGAATTCAGCAGATTTGCGTTGATCGTGAGCGATTCGCCGGTCGTGATATTCCATATGAACTCACGACTCGCGAATCACTTTCGAGTCACGCAAGTATATGTCCACCATTGTGCCGAGCGTCCGCCCCGCTGAGCCACTTCAGTACAGCCTTATGGAACAATCCCGATGTCCCACATATCGTAGGAAGCGTCACCATGGAGTACTGTGCGACCCCATCCTCATCTCAATTATCCCCCAACGGTACTCCTCCAGTGGTTCGCATCTATGTACCCTTACATCCGAATTTCGAGTCCGTGCGTACGACTAATCCACTAGAAAGCCCAACCCGATCAGGTTCGGCGATCCGCAGATCAGGGAACAACTGGTTCATGTAGGGTAATATCTGCTGGTACCGGATAGGTTCTTGGGAGGCGCGTCGGTGTCGGCTTGTTGTGGGATTAGGAACTCTGGAGGAGATAGCTTTCTCGTCGCCGGGTAAGAGACATCGACTCGTCCGCTGCGTCAAAATCGTTATGGTTGTCGATGTTAGGACCCACCTCGAGTATAGAGCAAGACGTTGAGTGCGCTATTTCGTTCCAGAGCGTTGGGAGTGTGTTATGTTTGGGATGCCCTCGTTGTCGCATCGTGCCCGCTTCACAAGTCCTCTCGCGATACACTACGAGCAGTCAGGGCCAACCCGACCAATTTACTAGATACTGGAGGAAGTTAACTTGCCTCTTTCTTCAACATAGCCTGCGAGTTACCAAAGAGTGTCTCGTCACTGGGCACATCTGATGTCCACCGCGGGACCGACGATGCTCATATCACTGTTTCCACCACTCGCCAGTATGCGTACAACAACAAAAGTACATTTCGACCCAAGCGTCTCAGCAGGGCACCACACTACACTGCCGCTCCCCAAGTCTGGTTGCAACGCAGCTAACCGCACTTGCATTCTCCAGGTTTGCATTGGCAGCTAACAAAGAAGTCAGATAGAGTCTAGGACATCGCGGCAGCAATGTCACGCACGATGCACCACAGCTGCAAGAATCGTTTCCGCAGGCGCCGTGCTGATTCACCGGAGTAGACGTGATCTACACGCTCGGTCAACCTCCGGATCGCTCAGAGTGGACCAAGGGAACTACGAACGGTGTTCATGGTGTAGGTCTTGGTAAGGCTACGATGGGAGAAGTTGACAGAAGACACCAGCTTTTTATCTATTGCTCAGGCCTTTATTTGGCGTTGTTTACACTTTTGATCCTAGACTGATCTAGCCCTGCATATGATCCGAACGCAAGTCCCACTCCTTTTCTTTTCATCTCCGCGCCTTGCTGTAACAGCCGATGTCCAGAAGATCAGGAATTACTATTCCGTGACGACACCTGTGCATCGTGGCCGCATGATCTTGCTTCCAGAGCTCCTCACCACCCCTTCTGCAGCTCGGGTCAAGCCGGTCAACTGATCGTGTCACAGAGGATTTCAAACGACGTGATGAGGCAATTTTGCTGCTAACGCACATACCCGAAGCCCCTGTGTCGTGTCCATGCGGAGATGTACTACCCTGCCCTAAACTGGTGAGCTCGTCGTGTCTTCGATGAAGAAACCGACAACAACGAGCACGTCCAGCTAGGGGCCACAAAGTGTCACTCATTATTCTATCTTCGAGACCTACGGGTTGTTCCACGTATAGACAAAACAGCCGGCGTTAATTCAAGGCGGCAAGACGAATAATCATCGAACGCGGGTGGGCGTTTGTGTTGGATCGGGTGTTGACATGCGCCGCCCTCTTGTATTGTGTCTTGACGAGTAATTCGGACAGAACGTCCGTAAGCGCGATCTCAGCCGCAATTATGGGTTTGAGACCTGGACCTTTCGGGTCCAGGAACGGGGAAGTCTCATGATCTTGCATGACATCCGAGTCTCCGAGTTCTTGAATCTGTGGCCAATGTCAGAGACAAGTAAAGCCATCCTGTTCTTGAGGACCTATCATGATGGGACGGTATGATATGCCTTCCAAAACACTAATCACAGACATAGCACGGACACTTCGAGCACCAGTGCGTCTGGAGGATTGTCAGAATATTGCCCTGTCAATAACTATTTAGTACAGAAAGAAATGCCGACGGAACCGATGTCACGCGTGTTGAGGCCTCTAACGTGCGTCATGGTGCGTTCTGATATCCATTCGTGCGGTCGAGCTAAGCATCCCAATTTGCCGGTCTTTTCATTTCGTTAGCCCGTTATCGCTGCCTGCTTCTTGCGGGTCCAGGAAAGCCCGGAGGGCCGTGGAATGAGTCATGACAAAACGCATCTGTCTTGGGTTCCTTTTTTTCGTCCCGGCACGGATGGATCTTCTCCCTGTACTTTTCGGGTCGTGCAATTGTCGTTATACTTATGTGTAGTATTTCTCGAATTCAACCAGTCAGTGAGCATTGTGCCCTCGTTATTTTTATTTACACCCTGACGCATGTTACAAGGTAACCATTGGTACGGGACACTGAACAGAGACTCGACAGTTCCCCCTGTGATCTGGAATCGAATCCGGCCCAATGTGGGAACGTTCATGTGGCGGTTCGAGGCTTCGAGCCGCATTGTAACCGCATGTAAGTGCAGCCGTCGGGTTTCCAGCTCCCAGTCATCGTGCATTCACTTCGCTTATAGCATCATGAATACCACCAATCCAGCACAAAGTTCGAATAAAAATGTGTATGTGTATTGGTTTCCTTCACCCTTTTCCCGGGAGTGTGCTGAATGCGAGTCTAGGGCGAAAAACATCACTATTAGAAGTGGGGTTCTAGCCCTCTCGTTTTCTGCGAATTCACTTTTTTTTTTCAGACATCGAACTTCGCACTCAGGCGCCGAGGCGTCAATTTCACGCTGCGAAGCAATACCACATCCAATTTTCTGTAGGTGAGACCCTCCGGTCGACGAAAAACGCAAAGGAGAAGAAGAATTCCACTTCTTGGGATGACGTTTTTTATTTGTAGGTATACATGCACTATTCTACGCCAGCGGACTAAACTTTGTTAGTGATGGGGACGATCATACGGTCTTTCTTGCAGCAGTTTTCATGAAGCATCGCGTTGCCTTCAAACAGGATGAACTCGTTGGAAGTCTTACGGATACCATCGGCGGGATGCTGGAGAAGTTAAAGAACGGCGGTACGAAGATGTTCTATATGACTATGTTATCTTCTACTGATGCAATCTCCGTGACCAAAGTGCTCGAGGTCCCTCTTGCCGGAGGTACTTCCGATGCGTCTGAACCTTCGGGGATTACGATCAAGTTCGCATTGGCCGCTAAGCCCCGTGGGGATGCTAACGCAAACGAACTTCAAGCCACCGATGCTGTCAACAGGGCAACAGAAATGACCACCGCCCTCGCACCCACGCCACAAATCGTTGGCCTTGTGGACTCGGCGATCAATACTGGTAGTACTGTCACAGCCGTGGTACAGACATTTGAGAACACGTGGGGCGTCCTGTTACAGAGGATGGCCCTTTTCAACAAGATCGTGGCTGGTGTCGCAGAGGTATATGATACTCGGTGTTTGACACGCTCTCCGTCTGAACACCACACAGATTCACCCATACGCGTCGCTGGCGTGGTCTGTTATATCGGCTGCGGACCAGGTCTGTCTGTTGCTCGATGTTCTTGCTAGCACTCATCTCTGGTCTTGTTACACTCAGGTGCTCGTAAACCAACAAAGTCGCGATGACCAGATCATCCGCTTGGCAGGCAAAATGAGCGATGTCTTTACGTTCGTTCAGGATGCTGACCCACTCAAGGCAGTTGAAGCCCATAGAAAGACGATTACGCCTCTGCTCCAGCAGGTGACAGAGTGCGGATATTTCATCACTGAATATGCCAAGCGAAAGAACTTCTGTCAGTCGTCGCTGGCTTCATAACATCCACCACTGACCTCACACCTAGGGATTCGGACGGCGAAATACACGCTGACTGACATTGATGGAAGGATCATGGATTATGAGAACAAGCTTCAAGAGCTGAAAACGAAATTCCTGGAGGGGGTCACATTGCAGTCTGGTGTTACCGTGTTTCGTATGATGAATGTGGTTCAGAACATCGGTAGGTCCCACTTCTTGACAGACTGTGGAAAGACGCTCACAGACATGGGATGCAGCGGAATTGATCGACCTGAACGACATGCCTTATGCGGCTGGGGCCAGATACGTGCAGGAGAAGGGATGCCTGCCAGGCACTCGCGAGGCCATCATCCGAGACATTTGCAATATCCTCAATGATCCCGCCGAGGATGCCCCTCGAGTGTGCCTCCTCACCGGCGTTGCAGGTGCGGGCAAGTCTGCTGTCGCCCACTCGATCGCCCGTCTGTACGATGAACAGAAGAGGCTAGGCTCGTCGTACTGCTTTGCTCGTAGTGATGTCGCGAAGCGCAACCCACAGAACATTTTCAGTACGATCTCTCGCGACCTCTCCGACCACGATGCTCAATTCAAGTCTGCACTTTGGGCGATCGTGAAGGACAATCGGGCGCTTCGCACGTCGGTGTCACCCTCAGAACAAGTCGAGCAGCTCATCATCGGACCTAGCAAGGACATCCATGCTATCGGGCCGCTGGTCGTCGTAGTGGATGCCATTGACGAGAGTGGCGAAGAGCAAGATCGCTGTCAACTTCTTGATGTCCTCTCAAAGCAGATCACCGAACGGAACCTCCCGACGAACCTCCGCTTCCTCATTACCACTCGTCCCGAAAGCGATATCCTCGAGGCGCTTCCACCCGGTCCCCATATCATCCACAGAAACATCGGGGAACTCCCACAGGCCACGATTGATGAAGATATCGAGAAGTTCATCCATCATTCCCTCTATCGGTACACGGAACTCGAATCCTCTTGGCCGAACCGGGAATGGTGTCGGCTTCTCGTGCAACATTCACAAGGCCTTTTTCAGTGGGCGTCCACGGCATGCCAGTTCATCAAGGGTACTGCTGGATTCGACCGTTGCGAACGGCTCGAAAAACTGCTTCCAACCGACAGTGGTGACAGCGTGCGCCCACTAGACAAGCTATATCACACCATCCTAGCTCAGATGTTCCCCTCGGGCGAGGCTCAAAACCGGTTTCGAGACGTGATGGCCATCGTGCTCGCACTCAAGGAGCCACTATCTCTCACATCCCTTTCTACTCTCTTCAGTGATAGCCTGAAGGTCCGAAACATCATCAAACCCCTGGGATCGTTACTAGACGGAGTTACTGATGAAGAGAAACCCATTCGCCCGCTGCACACGTCATTCCGTGACTTTTTACTGGACGAGCATCGCAGTTTCATCTTTCATCTCCCACGACATTCCCCCTTTCTTGGACATTCATTACTCGCATGCATGCAAAGGATGCTCAAGTTCAACATCTGCGACCTCAAGGACTCTCGTCTCCGTAATGTTGAAGTTCCCAACCTGGCGAGTCGGGTGACCAAGGCCGTCCCCCCTCATCTTGCATACTCGTGCCAATATTGGATGCACCATATGCAGGATGCAGAATGTACTGCCGAGTTATTGGATGAGGTCACCTCATTCTTCAAGAACTTCTTCCCCTTCTGGCTGGAAGCCATCAGCCTCCTCTCCCTCTCCTCCCCCCTGTCATATATCCTAGCTGCTGTAGAGACCTGTGCTGACCTGGAAAAATGGGCCAAGGTAAGATCTCATATGATGGAGACTGATGAGTATTGATGATGATGTTACTAGGGTCATGAGATTGCCACTTTTGCATCAGATGCACACCAATTCATCCAGGTGTTTGGTCCTGTGATCAAGGAATCTACACCCCATCTTTATCTGTCAGCCATGCCCCAAACACCCTCTATGTCACCACTGTGGCAACTATGGGCCAACCACCTTCAAAATGCTCTGACAGTGACCTTGGGACATCCACCAAGTTGGCCAGCAGAGGTCCTTACTCTGCAGGGACATATCCATGAAGTTGACTCCATTGCCTATTCACCTTGTGGGAGTCACATTGTCTCTGGCTCTTCTGATGAGACCATTAGAGTTTGGAATCTAATCACTGGGCAATGTGTGGCAGGGCCATTCCAGGGTCATACAGGTCCAGTTGTCTCTGTTGCCTATTCCCCTGATGGTACCCACATTGTCTCTTGCTCTGCAGACAAGACCATTAGAGTTTGGAATCCAATCATAGGTCAATGTGTAGCAGGTCCATTCCAGGGGCACAGTCATTTGGTTACCTCTGTTGCTTATTCCCCTGATGGTAGCCACATTGCCTCCAGCTCTTGGGACAACACAATCAGAGTTTGGAATCCAACCACTGGTCAATGTGTGGCAGGTCCATTCCAGAGGCACACTAATGGGGTCACCTCTGTTGCCTACTCCCCTGATGGTAGCTGCATTGTCTCTGGCTCTCAGGACATGACCATTAGAGTTTGGAATTCAATCACTGGTCAATGTGTAGCAGGTCCATTCCAGGGGCACACTGATGGGGTCAACTCTGTTACCTACTCTCCTGATGGCAGCCACATTGTCTCTGGATCCCAGGACATGACCATTAGAGTTTGGGATCCAATCACTGGTCAATGTGTGGCAGGTCCATTCCAGGGGCATACTGATGAGGTCACCTCTGTTGCCTGTTCACCTGATGGCAGCCACATTGTCTCTGGCTCATTGGACTCAAGTATCATGATTTGGAATCCAACCACTGGTCAGTGTGTGGCAGGTCCATTCCAGGGGCATACAGATTCAGTCATGTCTGTTGCCTGTTCATCTACTGGCAGTCACATTATCTCTGCCTCTTGGGATGGCACTATTAGAGTTTGGAATCTCATCAGGAGTCAGTGTGTGGCAGGTCCATTCCAGGGACACACTGCTTGGGTCACCTCTATTGCCTACTCTCCTGATGGTAGCCACATTGTCTCTGGCTCTTCTGACCATGTCATTAGAGTTTGGCTTTCAACCACTGGTGAATGTGTGGCAGGTCCATTCCAGGGGCACAGTAATGGGATTACCTCTGTTGCCTATTCCCCTGATGGCAGCCACATTGTCTCTGCCTCTGTGGACAACACCATCAGAGTTTGGAATCCAATCATGGGTCAATGTGTAGCAGGTCCATTCCAGGGGCACACTAATGGGGTCACCTCTGTTGCCTACTCCCCTAATGGCAGCCACATTGTCTCTGGCTCTTGGGACAGCACCATTAGGGTTTGGAATCCAATCACTGGTCAATGTGTGGCAGGTCCATTCCAGGGGCACATATCTCTAGTCACCTCTATTGCCTATTCCCCTAATGGCAGCCACATTGTCTCTGGGTCTACAGACAAGACTATTAGAGTTTGGAATCCAATCACTTGTCAATGTGTGGCAGGGCCATTCCAAGGACATACAGATTCAGTCAACTCAGTCACCTATTCACCTGATGGTAACCACATTATTTCTGGCTCAAGAGACAACACCATTAGAGTTTGGAATCCACTCACTGGTCAGTGTGTAGCAGGTCCATTCTGGGGTCATACAGCTCTAGTCACCTCTGTTGCCTATTCCCCTGATGGCAGCCACATTGTCTCTGGATCTGCAGACAAGACCATTAGAGTTTGGAATCCACTCACTGGTCAATGTGTGGCAGGTCCATTTCAGGGTCACACTGATTGGGTCAGGTCTGTTGCCTATTCTCCTGATGGTAGCTACATTGTCTCTGGCTCTCATGATCTTTCCATTAAATTCTGGTCCCTACAAAAACTTCCCCCCTTTGGCCATGACATATATCAAAAAGAAGATGGCTGGATTGAGCTCTCTCATCATGCTTGCCTTTGCTGGATTCCCCCTTGGGCTAGAAATGCTTTCCATCTTCCCATTCATTCCCAAGTCATATCACAGTAT